>JAGVSP010000420.1:0-65000 GCA_022494985.1 Micrasema minimum | reverse complement strand
GTTGGCAGATGAGTCACATCAGGTTCAGGTAAGGCGACCAATGGGTTACCAATCAGGAAATGCCCAGGAGTGAGGGGATTTAGGTCATTGGGGTCATTGGATAGCGGAGTCAAATAGGACGGGAATTTATAACAGCCTCAATTTGTGTTAAAAGAGTACTTATATCCTCGTAATTTAAAAGCTTAGAACCCATTATTTTCTTAAGTGGAGTTTTAACTGATTTTACTGCATTTTCCCATAATCCTCCAAAGTGAGGAGATCGAGCTGGAATAAAAGAACCACTGAATTGATAAGTTAGCTAAATAATTATGAATATCATTACTAGATTGAGTTAAAAAACAAATAAAATTCTTTGATCTCCTTATTAGCCTTTACAAAGTTAGTCGCGTTATCGCTATAAATCTTGGAGGGTAGTCCTCTTCGACTTATAAAGCGTTTCAGTACATTTAAAAAGGCATCAGTGGTCAATGATGTTACCAGTTCCAAATGTACCGCTTTAGTGACAAAGCAAATTATAACACAAATATAGGCCTTGATCTTGCTACCGTTACGATTGTAGCCAGATTTAATCAAAATTGGCCCGGCATAATCAAGTCCTACAATGCTAAAAGGACGGCATGGGGTTATTCGATCGGCTGGTAGATCACCCATTAGTTGATCACCCAGCGGCGGACGAATTCTAAAACATAATACACATTTACGCATTACTGCCTTCACTGAGCTCAAGCCATGTATAGGCCAGTATTTTAAGCGCAGTAAAGACAGCAATGCATTAGTACCCAAATGAAGATTGCTGTAGTGATAATTCCTTATCAACAAGTTAGTAAAAACATTATGAGATGGTACAATAATATAAAATGTTCCCCTCTTCCTCTCTGGCAAGTCCGCCGATGGCTGTACAAAAGGAGCTGGCCACAACTGCTCATCCTGTGACAGCCAGGCGGGGCCGTGCCACCACTGTCGACAGGACAAGAGTTCGGAGGTGGCCAGTCCTCTCGTCAAGGCATCAGCGGGATTATTTTCCGACCGTACATGTCTCCAACATGTGGACGTGTCTACTTCTTGAATTTCGGATATTCTGTTTGCGACGAATGTGTTCCATCTACTAGGTTCACCTGAAATCCAACTTAATGCAATCGTGGAATCACTCCAGTACCACGTGCCTATTTGTTGTATATTCAATGCTTCTTTCACTTGTCGCATTAATCTGCTGAGGAGCACCGCTCCACATAATTCTAATCTCGGTAGTGATACCTTCTTAAGGGGTGCTACCCTAGACTTGGCGCAGATCAATTGGACGTGATGTCGATTGAAGACATCGGTTGTTCTTAGGTAAATACAAGCTCCATAAGCCCCTTCGGAGGAATCGCAGAAGCCATGCAGTTGGATATTTATTGGTTTGTTGCATTGTAGCTTACGGGGTATACTAAGCTCGTTAACCTTATTTAAATTTTCTCAGAAATGATTGCCATCGCAAATAAATATCCTCTGTTACATTTTCATCCCCCATCCCACCTGAGATTGCCATAATAATTGCATAATCAATTTAGCTTCTATAATAATGGGGCTTATTAATCCTAGTGGGTCAAAAATCTGTGCTGTACAGGATAAAATTGTCCTTTTTGTACAATTAGGGCCAGAATTCTCTAATTGTAACTGATAAGCAAATGCATCTTCATTACTATTCCACAACAACCCTAATATTTTTGACTGATAGCATGCATTATCTTGAATAAATAAATGTGGGTCATCATGGTCGTTTAAAGCGGGTACGTTTGAACGCCACTTACGAATTTCCATTCCAGCGGTTGAAAGTAGGAATATCAAATCCTCTTTCATTTTATAACACCCTTCTGGTGTATCGCTCCCAGCGATCAAATCATCCATATAAAAATTATCAATAAGCAATTCACTAGCTAACGGATAATAAATTAAATTTGTTATACCTAGCTGTTTCAAACATCTTGTTGCCAGAAAAGAAGAGGGGGACAAACCGTAGGTGACCGTATTCAGACGGAAGTGACGGATATCTGGATCTCCAGGTCTCTTCCATAGTATACGTTGATAATCCCGATCTTCTTCCGCTATATTTATCTGCCGGTACATTTTTGTGATGTCAGCAATTATCACAAATTGATTATTTCTGAAACACACAAGATGTGCAAATAAACTCTTTTGAATAGTAGGCCCTTTCATAAGGGTGTGGTTTAGGCATAAACCATCTGCCGGTTTGGCTGATGCATCAAATACAACGCGCGTTTTAGTGGTTGTACTTGATTCTTTAAAAACTGCGTGATGAGGCAGATAATAATAACTAGTATTTAAGTTGGGAGGTTTACATTCACTCATGTGACCTAATTCTTCATATTCTTTCATAAACTTTGTATATTCAGCAAACAATTCTGGATCTTTGCTGAGCTTACTTTTCATTGATAAAAACCTCTTGTTTGCTATTGGGAGCGAGTCACCCATTTGTGACTTATTCCTTTTAAACGGTAACTTTACTTGAAACCGCCCTTGCTCATCTCGTTCAACATTTTGAATAAAATGAGTCTCACATTCCATTTCTTCCTTAGAAAGAGGTTTAGGTACTAGAACCTCCTCTAACTTCCAAAAATTCTCTAATAGATTATCTACTTCAACATAAGAGATATTACAAGTTTTTACTGGCCTGCCCTTTTGCAGGGGTATGGTTCCGGAGACTATCCATCCTAACTCCGTTCTTTGAAGTATGGGATTCTTGTTTCCTAGTTTGACTTGTTCAGGCATCAGCACGTCCCAAAACATATTCGCTCCCAACAGCATATCTATTGGTCCGGATTGGTAGAAGCTCTCATCTGCCAACTTAACTCCGGCTGGAATGTCAATTAGGTTTTTATTAATAGTAAATTGAGGTAAATTATTAGTTATCCTATCTAGAACAAGGCACTCAACTCTCCTCTCAAAGTTGGAGTGTCTTGACTCCAGATTCACCTCAACTGTCTCCTTGATATGACTCAATTTACCGTGGATCCCGACCACAGGTAAATTAATTCTTTTACATTTTAAATTCAAATTTCTTGCACAAAGATTTCGTCACAAAATTGGACTGCGATCCACAATCCAATAGAGCACGAACTTTAAATAATTGCCCATTGCAATTAGATATATTTACCATCACAGTAGACAGTAATACTAGATCATCTCCCCCCAATGAGGAGTGATTTGTGGCGGCAGTCGCCCTACCGGCTACCGCGCTTGAATCCAACGATTCTCTATGTAACAAAGTGTGGTGATATCCCTCACATGTTCGACATCTTAAATTCGACCTGCATACGTTAGCAAAGTGATTACCTTTCAAACATCTAAAACATATTAACGATTTTGCTTTATTCACAAATTCATACCGTTTGATTGCGTCAAGTTTTATAAACCTGTCGCAAGCTGACAGTGGATGCTCCTGATGACACAACGCACAGCCCCGGTTGACCTTGGAAGTGACCGCAAAACCGGCTCTCTCTCCCTTTTCATAAACTTTGGTTGAAGACCCTCGAAGTGTTTCTAAGACTTGAGCGCGTCTTCTAATAAATTCAACTAATTCATTAAACGTGGGAATCGTAGAATCTGTTCTACTAGACTCCCATGCATTACGCGTACTAATATCTAGCTTGTTGGAAATCAAATATATAAGCAATGCATCCCATTTATCCGTAGGTAACTTCAGTTTGTTCAAAGCTTGTAAATGCAAATTAGTCTCGTCTATAATTGAGTTTAATTCTACAAAATTCTCTTGTTTTATGTTTTTTAAATTAAAAATTGCCTTTATGTGAAAATTCATTATCAAGTTTTCATTTTGGTATCGGTCTTCTAGAAGTTTTAATGCAATATCGTAATTTGCTTCAGTAATCTCCAAATGACGAGATTAATTTGCTAGCTGATCCCGATAGACTAGACACCAGATAATGGAAACGTTGTAAATCATTTAACGAACTATTTTTGTGGACGAGTGAAATAAAACTGTCTTTAAAATGCAACCATGATTCTATATTTCCCGAGAATTTAACAATGGAAATTGTCGGCAATTTCACATCTGCTTTAAAACTAGATTTTTCGTCACATTTATCTAAACGAGTTTTTGCTTCACTAAACATTTCATAGAACAAATCCTCGGTTACGCTGCGTTCTAATTCGTCTACTTCTCCTTGTGTAATCAATTCAATTTCACTTTGAATTTCATTAAATATATCGATTGCACCTTTAAATTTTTGAAAACGTGCTTCTAATTCTTCCGCTTTAAAATTCATTATATAAAAAAAAATTTCCAAATCTAGTAATTTGTCCCTTTATTTGTGCGCGTTTAGTTTTTAATGTTTTAAACTCCATTTCTCTCTTAGCTTCCATTTTAAATAATTTTAAATTACACGCGTGGGTATAAAAAAAATCAAAAATTTACTAATATATTCAAATTTTTCGAAAAATATCCGGATGATTATGCCAAAAGATATATTTAAAACACTATTTATTAAATAAAAACTCGTTCCAAAATAAAGGATGATTGAAATACACATGGATTACGAACTTGCAACTTACTATGCAAATAATAAAAAAATGTAGGTAGTCATTCAGATGGAAACTGCCCAACGCGAATCATAACACTAGCAAGATCAATGCCCTCAATAAATCTAAATGTAAATATCATTATTTCTCACTAAACATATTTCAAAAACAATCTAAAAGGATATATTTACCAAATCATGAATATCTAATATAATTATGACATGCGAAAATAATTAATAAATGAAATCAAACCCGTAATGCATTCAAACCAGCGTGTGTTTTCTGTTAATACTTTTAAAATTATTCTAGTTTTCTGTTTAAAACTTTTAAATTATTCTATATAAGTTTAGTTTACATACTGTCTATATTAAATGGCTGATTTGAATGAAAAAAGGGAAGGATATCGGATGGAATTGGGCAACCTGATTTGGTGATTCCTCCTTTCTTGATGTGCATGGGTAGGTAGGTAGCCTCGTAGTTTTTCCGTTATTAATTGCTTCTTATATCTTATTCCAATTTGCTGGTAATTTCGCTTCCTTCTTAAATCCGGTTCGGTGGGCCAAATTTATGTTGGTGTTTTATGGACTGTACTTCTTATTTATTTTAAATAATAAAACTTTGCAGAATTCACTTGATTTTTATTTCTAAGATATTAATGTTACAATATGCGCCAACAGCGGCTAACTTTGTAAAGGCTAATGTTATCAGATCAAAGAATTTGGAGAGAAGAGAGCGAAATTGAAGTGACAGTTGCTTATATAAACTGAATGCCCTGAAGCTAGTTACGAGGTGAAGTTATACAGTTGCCAGTAATAAGAGAATTCTTTCCCTATAATATAAATAGTTTTGGTACTTAACCAGACGACATTGATAATTACTGATAAATGTACTGATGACATTGATAATTGCAGGTCGTGCGGGAAAGGATTCGAGTGATTTACTTCCTGGAGAGATACGATCCACTGAAGCAGCAGATAATTCCCCGGGCTGACTTCTGCAGGGGGCTGACCTCCGCCGAGATCAAACTGACTCCCTACGAAATGGAGACGCTCATGGACGTGTAAGTTACCAGGGTTAAAGACGAAAATCTTCGTTCTTTTCCTCGTTCCTTATTGTCTTAAAAGAAAATCTCGTCATCACCAATTAAAAGAATATAGGATAAGGATCGAAGATTAGTCTTTTATAAATTTGTAGCATAAGTTGTGTGCTGATTGGTAAAAGTGATTTATGACAGTATTTTGAGGCAGTCTCGCAGGCAAAAAAAGGTGACAAATACCACCGACCTGTATAAATATCATCTAAATCTAAAACAATCTGCTTAGACTGCGATGAAAACAATGCGGTTTCTAGACAAAGGTTTTTAGGTCCATTATTCAAAATAATGCCGTGTATTTGCGACCTTAATAATTCATATTAGATTTTAATTTTGATTTAAATCAATTTTCCGTTTTAATCATATCTGGATACCAGCTTAAAGATCCCGTTGGAGCGGTTTCAGAGCCCCCTAATCTCATGTCATCGTTAGAGTTGTCAACGACTGAGATTAACGTTTTGTACAAGTTGAAATGAACATTCTTTTTCCATCCATGTAGAGCGAGTGACCATAATCAGTTATCCTCATTGAACTCTACTCTGGGCCGGTTTCTTTGCCACAAGACAACAAAATTTGTTGTTTAAAGATGAAAATTGTCTATTTAAAGTTTTGCGTCTCCCATGCGACGGCACTCGGTGGACTACGCCCGCTTCTCCGCCGTGGTGGAGGAGAGCTTCACGCAGAAGGGCCTGCAGCACTCTCCGCTGGTGGTGCCCGTGCCGCACCTGGCCTGCTCCGCCTCCTGGAGGAACTTCCTCAACTACGGCGAGAGGGTCCTGCTAAGCAAGGCCATGGAAAAGCTGGGCAAGTCACCCGACGAGCTGTCTAACATCACGGAAGTCTTCAAGGTATACCTACCTTGAAGATTCTATTCTACCGAAAAATAAGTGAAATAAGCACTTTTGCACAACCAGTGTTTGGAATTCCAAACAGATTATAGTACAAAAGCGGAGGATGTAAGATGATATGAATGAATTAAGAATGGGTATTGCACATCATACTCTCTAGAATAGATCAAAATGATCCACCAAACTCATCCAAGATCATAGAGTCAAGATGTAAATGTTTAGAAATAGATTTGTTTTGTAATGGTATGTATCGTAGTGATATTTACCAATGTTTAGAAATTTAGTTCAGTCATTTTTGTCCCTTGACTGAATAATGCATGTTAATTTTTTAATAACATTGCGTATGGTCAAAACATAGAGATTGGCATATTTAACTCAAATTCGAAGCTGATCTTGATTCTCCTCATGTTTCATCCATCGTTTCCATATTATGGATCAGGGTTGACTTTACATATGGGCATTTTATCTCGTTTCAGGACTTCGACAAGGAGAATTGCGGAACGATCCCAAGGACGAAGTTCATCAAGTCCCTCAAGGTCCGCGACATGATGGATCTCTCTGTGAGGGAGTTGGACGTCATCTGCAAGTGTTTTGCTGCCTACAGGGGCTCAGAAGACGAGGTTAGTCATTTAGATAGATTAATAAAATGCTTTATTAGTCACAATTTTAAATATACTGAGTACTGAGATAACTAAATAGCGGACTTATGACTTACTTGGCAGAATTATCATATCAGAACCAATTGTTTGTTTTTCTTCTAAAGATCTGCAATTTTGAGTGAGGAAAATCGTTTTTTTAACTACCTCAACATGCCAAGAAGCTCAATCACATCACAAAACATGGACCAGTTTCACGTTTGAAAAAATATAATTTTCAAATATGTTTGTGACCTTACAAAGAAAGCTAAATTATTTTTCTAAGACATTTATCGCAAAGCAGTAACATATCGTGTGTCAAATAAGGAAAAGATCGATTACAATAATTTTATTTATCTATGATCATAAATGAATCGTTTGGTACATTATGTACATGATCGAATATTAAAGAGAGATTTTTATCTCTCGTATAAATAATTCCGTTTTTTCATCGCTTATTGGCGGCGGAAAAGAATAAACCTCTCTTTGCTTTTAGATGTGTCACTTTATTGGATCACAACCATGATTCATGAAAATTGTGTGAATAAAGCCTATAAAATCATAAATATTTTACTTGAAAGCGAATCTTTCGTACGATTTATTATATTATGTTCTAAACAAGAATCTTAAACCCCAGGGAGATTGGCTCCATTATCAATACTTTTATACGTCAAATGTTTTTCTTACTTTACTTGGAGGTAAATAATACGTTGAGGTAATATTTACTCAACAATATTCCCTCAGAGTATTAACTTTCCCAATATTATCACTAATTGATACCGGTTGCCAATAAAACGGAATGTATACCTATTATTGATATTTGCTTTGCGATTAATTAATATTATTAATTTATTAGTAAGCATCCGTTTTATAATATATCGCTCCATTTCGGTAATTAATATCTTTGAAATAGATCTGATCTTGTTTTCAGGGGGAGGTACCTACCTACCTTTATCAAATAAGAAATATATATTTATTTATTTTACATTTATGTCCGTTTGAAGGTTTTATGTTTGAACTTACATATGTTGATTTAAGATTTCTCGTAAATTTGAAATATTAAATATTCATCCTTTTTATGAGTACTGGGAATTCAAAAGTACGGAAGTTTATTTCCTTTTTTGTATTTTTTTACATTTTTAAAAATTTAATTAACTAACTAACAAACTAAGAGGATAGAACGCCACACCACTCTGTACTGGCAAACTTCTCTTGCTTCCTCCATATTCATACATCTTCTCATGCACGCACGTCGATTATTCCGACTTCTTACATGCCCATTTTATAATTTACATAAAAATATTTTATTACAATATAGTTTGGATAAATTTGTCCTCACTGGGGTAACCCGTGCTATGGACTTATTTTAGTTTTTTTATTATTTTCATTTTTCATTTACATACATAATATAATGAGTCCAGGTGTATTTTGATTCAGTTTAAAATTGAGAATAACGAAATGTAATGTAATAATGATTATCTGATAGGTTATATGGGTACTTTTGTTTATCTCTACTCTAGCACAGCTTTTTTAAAAGTAAGTTCTTGTTTTATTGTTCTGGTAGACAAATGGACGAATGTTGTAGAGCTTGATACTCATGTGGCGGAAGAAATACGTCACGCGTGCGACGCGGGACGAAGCAAAATCTACCGAACTCCGCCGAACGCTGTCGAACAACGACGAGAACTATTTTAACCTTCATCGTGACTCCACGCTACTTTTGCACAAATTTCTTGCCGCCAAATTGCGTGCCAATCTAAATTCATTTCGTACCTTTCTATTTTCATAACTCATGTCAATCTTTGATTAATTAGTTAAGTTTTCATTGTATTTCATTTTATGTGACTTCTGTATTATAAATGTGCACCAGAAACTTTAAGTACTCTTTCATTTCTATCTGTGCACCCCACATAAAGCAACCACACACAAATGGTACCCATACTCATAATCCCTCTGTCCAAAAGTAGTGAGTGTCTCTTTATTTTCTTCAATTTTCTCTGCGGATTTTTTAGGATCTTTTGGGGTCTAGGAGAGTAGTTTACGGGATAAATTTCAGGGTAGTGATGGTGCAGAGTTGAAAGTGAATAATTGTGTGAGTGTAATGTTGTTTAGGTGTCATTGCATGAAATTTTTGTGATGTGTTCATAAAAAAAAATATTTTTAATTTTTTTGAATCTGTTAATTAATAACGAAATGTGAACAAAATCTTAAAAAACTTTATTGGTTATTTTGTTTCCTGTTTTTCATAATACTCAGCATGTTTTCTTAAATATTCCAAGTTCATTGTCGAATATCGAATTTCATACAAAATTTACCTTTGGGTAAAAGGCATAATAATTGCTTTTATATAAAAGTTTATTTACTTCCCAGATTCATTAGTGAATCAATTATTATACTGTGGTTTGCTAAGATTTCAGGAAAAATATTTAAAACGGGAATAATTAAATTTACCCTGCTACTTTTCTAAATGTGTTTTTGTGGTGAAAAAAATTCTTCTGTAGAATGTAAATGAGATTTTTAGGTCAACTCACCTTTTATCTAAAACTGTATCATAAATTTTTATTTTAAATTAAACTGTCACTTTTCTCAGATGTTTCGAAATGTAAATTATATTCTTAATGGTTTTATTTTTGGACCGTTTTTATAGAGAATCGTTTTTGATATTTTCTTTCCTTTCGAGCGGATCTTTTCTTTCAAAATTTATTTTAATTGAATACCCTAATAAACCAAAAAGTACTAAAAAATTTAATAAGTCTTTATGTATAAGTACGATTCTTAATTATAGAAACATACCTATAATTGAAACCTTCATCTCAATGACCTCGTATTATCACAAATAACTTACACTGTTATAATAATTAATTAGGAGCGTTTTCTTTAAAAGTAAAAAGGTTTTTAATTGAAACATAAGGGTTGATTGGCTATAAGAATTTTTAGAAATAAAACTGTTTCTACACAGAAAATTTTGATTTATTTGAGGCGTTACATTGAGAAAACGCTCCTCGGTTTTTGGTATATGGGTATTTTCATAAAATGTTGTTTATTTCTTATCCATTTACTTCCATCTTACATCGATGTGAGGCGTAAATAAAGGGCATTTTAGATCTTTGAAGTATAGCGTTTTTTTAGTATTGCATTATCTATTTATTTGACTTATTTATTTCACACATACAAATACAGTTTTTTTATTAATATCTCGCTGCTCGCTGGGCAAACCCCAAGGTGGTGAGATATCCATTTACAAAATAATATTTAAATTCTGCATAATACAATGATTTGCTTTATTACTAACTTATTCTTATATATATTTCCAGGTTGACTATAGGTCCTTCAACCTCGCAGTAGACCGACTGAACTATGCTTCTAAGGACACTCGGTGCCAATAAAAGGACCTGACAACATTCCACCTTCCTTTATTAATCATACCCATAAACAATCATATCTACATCTGCATCGTGGCGGGTAAATATATAACTATTTTATTTTATTTTAAGTTACTTGGTGTGCCAATGCAGTCTCCAAATATAATAATACAAAATATTAACAATATGAAGTGTAAATTAATTTACACTTGAATCATTGTTATTTTTCTTTTGGAGATATTTTTTGTAAAGTAAATTTTTAGAAAATCGTCGTATTCTCATTATTATTATATTATATTGGGTGAACATGCACCCATGCACGAGTCTCGGGTTCGATTCCCGACGGGGTCAATGCGAAATATTAATGTAAATTTCGTTTTTGATACTGCAGCCTCATCATCTTACCTTAATATACATTGTATACACAATCTTACCAAATTTGATAATTAGTGGTGAAATTTAGATCGACCTAAAAACTGCAAAGAATGTGAAATAACTCTAGGTATATTTTCTGCTGATTTCAATGACTGGTTTGGACAAAAAGTAAACAAAAGTGAATCAATACATAATCCTTTTTGATTTACGAGTTATTTATTAATAACTCAGCACAGATTATATCAATCACCGGATGTTTTGCAGATTAGTAATAATACTTGCGATTATATTGGCACGCTTTAAATTGTCGATCGTGATATTAAAAACCAATTTAAAGCCAAAAAATTCGTAGATAGACGATCTTTTTTCCAGTTTTAACATGTCTATACTATGGCAACCCCATATCTCGATAGCCGAAAACTAGGAACTTAGCGTTGGCGCCGGTAGGCGCCTAGCTAGAGACTTCACTTCCTCTTGGGCTCCCGCTGCCGCCGGCCGCATCCGACACACTCCAGAACATCTCGTGATCAATTCCTCAATCATTGCTTTAAATATAACGTGTACATAGTTTAAGTTACCTTTGTTAAATAAAACAACCTGCATACGTAAGTAACATCTTTTATTTAATGCAATACTTAAACTCATTCAATAAAGTTGACGAGATGGTGTTTTACCATCCAAATACCATCTCGCCACAGTGGTGACCCCGAAGTAAATTCAATCTAAAACACGCTAACGTAAACTCATTTTTTCCCTCGTAAAAATCCCGCAAGTAAGTTTTTTCCGCGAGAAATTCTCATGATTACAAAAGTATTGTTGCATTTTCAGTATATACCACACACTTTTTTAACTTTAAAATTGTTAATAATTTCTTGTTACATCCGCGCATCAATACAAAATTTTCTTCGTTCGTTTTTAATTTGACCGTTTTTCCGAAAACGGCATATAAAACACGCGGATAGCATATTGACACTTAATGTGTGTGGGTACCTCCATAACGCGCTTAAAACTTAAAATACTTTTATAAAGTGATAGAAACAACAATTTAAACAACCCTAGCAGGCTACCAAATAAAATCTCAAATTTTGAAAAAAAAAGTAGGTACACCAACTTTCACACAAATTAATATCACATGTCACATTCCACGCCGTGATCAAAGTTACGCGAATGACTACCATCACGGCTAAATATGCCAACTTAGCATAACGGTAAAAAATAAACTATAATATTTGTGACATATTGCATAACCTCGAATATTTTTTTCGTTTAACACATTTCATCTGTACTTGGCATTTCGGGCCTATCACAGGGTTACGAACAATAGGTTCCTACAACATAAACAAATATTAATATTAACAAAAATTAATATACGACACGGGACGCGGCAGCGGGAATCCAGGTGAGTAGTCCCCATTTATCACTTTGTCAAACTTAGAGTCAATCATCAGCCTACTTAGCGTCTCATCAACAGTATTTCATCCATCATCATTTAATTTTCTCTTTTTATTTCGATAGAACAAACATTTACTTTTTGCCTTATTTCCTAACCTGTAATTAAAGACGCCTAATTATTTGTTCGTAATAATGATTTGCAAACATTTATAACTTAACATTAACTCTTTATCCCAACAGTTGCACCCTTCTTTCATTCAATAACGAGTACCTACCATTGACTAACATAATATTACTAATCTACTAACAACAAGACAACAAGAAAAAATGGATCCGGTAAAGAAGAACGCGACTGAAGATGCGAGTTTCCAGGAAATCCAAAGGGTCCAAATCAGATTACCAACATGTTGGAGAGACAACATATAACCCTCTGGTTTGTCCAGGCCGAGGCTCAATTCGCCACAACTGGAATAACGAAAGACAGCACAAAGTACTTCACCGTAGTCGCAGCAAATGGACCCAGAGACCCTACGTGTAGTCAGCGACATAGTCCACTCAACCACCCATCAACCAAATGTATGACAAATTAAAGGACTCACTGATTACTCGCCTGCAAGACTCAGAAGAAAAAAGACTCACAAAAATTATTAACGGGAATTTCAACTGGGGGACAGGAAACCAAGCGAACTTCTCCGCTACATGAAGGAACTCGCTGGACCGACGCTAAGCGACAATGCTATAATAAAAAACACTCTGGACACAACGACTACCCCAACAAGCTCAGGCTATTATATCAGCTCTAACAGAGACAGACCTAACCGCATTAGCCACAACAGCCGACAAGATAGTAGAGACTTGTGCCGGTCCGGAATTATACTCAATTGGAGGTCGAAATAGACAAAACCTGACAGACTCCAACGATGTTGTAGAAGCAATAGCAACATTACAGAGACAAATTAAAAACCCTTACAACTGAGATACAAGCACTGAAATTTAATAACGGTAGTGAGCAGCTCAGATATCCGAGGTCGCGATCCGGCAACAGATACAACACCAGACACCGTTCACCATCATATCGTTCGCCATCAAGGTCCCCAGAACGTCAACCGGATAGTCCATACTGTTTATTTCCACGGAAGATTTGGTAATAGGGCCAGGAAGTGTCAACAGCCCTGCGCATACAAACGAAACGGCACAGGGAAAACGAAGATCGGGAGACACAGTAGAGGCTTGCGACTCTTCCGATAGTATTCACCGCCTCTTCGTAACGGATAACGTAACAGGACTCAAACTGCTCGTGGACACGGGCGCTGAGATCTCCGTCATTCCTAAGTCGAACATACTTAAAAATAGAACCATTCAACGCAAAACTGCAGACGCAACATTGTACGCAGCCAATGGGACAGTGATCAAAAGCTTCGGATCGACAATCGTTGAATTAAACCCTTGGATTACGCCGCAGATTTCAATGGAGATTCATTATCGCAGACGTTTCAAAACCCATATTAGGGGCCGATTTCCTCCATCATTTCAACATTACAGTCAACCCTGAGAAAGAGGCAATTAGTGGATAACACTACAAAGCTAACAATCCAAGGGATTCCGACAACAACACCGTCAAGCGGAATATATCAACAATAAACGCAAATGATGCTTATCACAACATCCTCAGCAAATTTCCTGCCATCACAAGAGCCAACATCAAACCCACTGGGACGACTCGACACAACGTCACACACATTTTATCGAGACAAAAGGACAACCGACAACACAGCTCGAGCTAGAAGACTCGCACCAGCGCAGCTCGAGGTGGCAAAAAAAGAATTTAACTTCATGATCGAGCAAGGCGTATGCCGCCCATCCAAGAGCAATTGGTCCAGCCCATTACATATGGTAAAAAAAACCACAACGGGAGTGGGCGACCATGCGGAGATTACAGACGGCTCAATGCACAAACAATACCGGACAAGTATCCTATCCCTCAGATATACGACTTCGCGCACAAGTTAAATAGCGCAAAAATATTCTCATCGATTGACCTAACCAGGGCATACCACCAAATTCCAATTGAAACAAACGACATCCCAAAGACGGCTATAATAACACCATTCGGCCTGTTTTGAATTCACAACAATGCAGTTTGGATTATGCAACGCAGCCCAGACATTCCAAAGGTTTATGAACAGCATAACTCGGGATTTGGAATTTTGTTTTACGTACATTGACGACATATTAATCGCATCAGAAAACGAGCAAGAAACACCGCCACCCATTTAGAAACCTTGTTCGCGAGATTTAAACGATTATGGCTTAGTAATAAATGTAAACAAATGCCAATTTGGAAAAAAAGACATAAACTTTTTTAGGATATATACTATCTCACAGGATGGAGTAAAACCAATTAATGAGAAAGTTCAAGCAATCCAAGATTACAAGAAACCAGAAAAAGCAAAAGATCTTCGCAGATTCCTCGGAATGATCAAATTTCTACCGACGATTCATTCCAAATGCGATAAAAGCGCAACACCTCCTATTCAAAGAAATCTCGGGTTATACCAAAAATGACAACAGACCCCATCAAGTGGACGGAACCCTTGACTCAAGCTTTTTCATGACTGCAAAGATTCACTAATGAAGGAAACTTTACTAGCTCATCAAGATTCAGACGCCAAAATCGCTATCATGGTCGAACGCGCCTCCGATATTGCCATGGGAGCAGCGCTGCAACAGTGGAAAGGTGGCTCATGGAAACCGCTAGCGTACTTCTCAAGAAAGTTCAAAACGGTGCACAGACAAGATACTCTACTTATGACAGAGAGTTAACAGCGATTTACGAGTCCATCAGGCACTTCAGACAGAATATAGAAGGTAGAAATTGTACAATTTATACAGATCACAAACCCATCACCTTCGCGCTCAACAAAAGGCATCAGTCGTCATCACCCAGACAAGAGAGACAACTCGACTTCATCAGCCAATTCACAAACGACATACAGCACATACCGGGCGAAGAGAACGTTGTCGCCGACGCACTGTCAAGGATCGAGACGGTGAACGTAACAGCTAACATTGACTATAATAAAATCACAACTCTCCAACAGGAATGCCAGGACCTCAAACACATAAAAGAAACCCCTACTGGGCTGGAAAATGAAGCAACTACGAATACCAGAATGTTCACAAGATATCTGGTGTGATATCAGCACGGGAAGAATCAGACCATTCATCCCCAAAAGTATGAGAAGGATATAATAGAAAACGTCCACAACATTATTCACCCAGGTGCAAAAACAACAGTAGCTATGGTAAAAAAGCTCTTCATTTGGCCTCATGTAGATAAGGACGTAAAAATGTTTGTCAAATCTTGCGCGACGTGCCAGAAGGTAAAAGTCACAAAGCATACAAAGAGTCCACTTCAAATGTATCCACCACCTGAGAGGAGATTCGGGCACATTAACATCGATCTAGTAGACCCTTGCCACCGTCCAGAGACTACCAATACCTACTCACAATCATCGACCGATTCACTAAATGGCCAGAGGCAATCCCACTAAAGGATATGACAGCGGAGACAGTGGCCCGTGCGCTCATGGAACATTGGATTTCCCGTTTCGGAGTACCAGATGCAATAACTACCGACCAAGGACGTCAATTCGAATCGCTACTCTTCAAAAAACCTAACAAAACGCCTGGGGCATCAACCACATCCGTACGACAGCGTACCACCCACAGTCAAACGGAATTGTAGAGCGCTGGCATAGAACATTGAAGGCAGCCATAATGGCACATCCCGAAAGTCAGTGGACAGAAGCTCTACCACTAATACTACTTGGTCTGAGAAATGCAATTAGAGATGAAACAACCAACTCACTGCTGAACTCACATAGGGCACCACGCTACGCATGCCATAGATTTTCTTCATCAAGTCTACGCCAGACGAGCCTGGAAAACTACCTGAGAAAGCTGCAGAGTTTCTTCAACACAATAAAACCCACCAGTACTACCCACAAAAGTACGGAAAAAACATTCATTCACAAAGACCTCAAAACATGCACGCACGTCTTTGTGAGAATGGACGGGTACAAGAGACCGCTGCAACCACCCTACGATGGCCCATTCAAAGTCTTGTCCAGAGACGGTAAAAAATTTATGATAAAAATGAAAGACACCCAAAAAACCGTGTCAATAGACAGGGTAAAACCTGCATTCAGCGCAGTAGAGGACAGCACCAACCAATCTGATGGACCACCAACTACCCAAACAGCGCCGAGAGCAGAGAAGGAGAATGGTAGATCAACAACAAGATATCTGGTAGAAACCGTGTGAGATTTCCGGATTACTAACAAGGCTTCCACTTTGCCAAGTTAAGTACATCCCCTCGCGTAAATATATATTCATATTAAACCTTCTCATACCCTATGTACAGCATAATCTAAATAACATCATTCCTATCATCCACGTACCTCTTACTCAAATATATATACAGAACTTTGTACTTCTGATTATAGGGGACATGCAACACTGCTACTGTACATCACCAGATGAACTGGACTGTGGACGGGCAGACCTCCTCTGGTACCGCAGAGGCTGGGCGGGAGGTATATGGCAACCCATATCTCGATAGCCGAAAACTAGGAACTTAGCGTTGGCGCCGGTAGGCGCCTAGCTAGAGACTTCACTTCCTCTTGGGCTCACCGCTGCCGCCGCCGCAGCCGACACACTCCAGAACATCTCGTGATCAATTCCTCAATCATTGCTTTAAATATAACGTGTACATAGTTTAAGTTACCTTTTGTTTAAATAAAACAACCCTGCATACGTATAGTACAATCTTTGATTTAATGCAATACTTTAAACTCATTCAATAAAAGTTTGACGGAGATGGTTGTTTTACCATCCAATTACCATCTCGCCACAATACCTTACACATAGAGATCGATTAATCCATCTAATAGGTTCTTACCAGATAACATGGAATATCCTTGAAAACGCTATAAATATTTCAATTTTATTTTTTACAATTCACAACGATGTAAAACACAATGATCAAAAAATGTTGTTTTCATTTTTAAATTTTATGTTTTAAAAAAATGAAATTACGAGTGACTTTTAACGCCCGTTATTGGCTAATGACGTCATACCGTCTACCGTGGAGGCCGTGAAATTCATTCCGTAGTGAGGGCGAACTATATTGCTCTGACGTCACCACCGCATGCCGCGCTAAATGGAGGATTTTGCGAGCGATTTGAAAAAGCGCTATTTCAAACCGCGCTAAAAAATTCATAATGACATCGTATAAAATATTTTTAAAAATTCCCTTGATATTGTAATTTTTCAATCATTTTTTTTAAAATAAAAAATAAAAATCGGAAAAAACCCAATTATCGCGAAATTATTATTACCTTGGAGGAATACCTAATATAACTAACTAACTAACGAACCATCACGCCATTTCTTCGAAGGGGTAGGCAGAGAGGATAGAACGCCACACGACTCTGTCCTGGCACACTTCTCTTGCTTACTCTCCACATTCATATATCTTCTCATGTTGTAAAAATATAACAATCAATATTCCTTTATTTATTTAATTATTTCACATACCTGCTTACATAACATTAATTTGTTTTTATAAACTAAATATACTTTAGTATTCACGAGTAAACAGGACGAAACGTTCTGACGTACTCGTATATCTATATACGCTAAGAAAAATATATTTTTCATTGAAATTATTTTTTTAATTATTATTATCTAATTAATATTCTAATCCGGCCCACATCAGTACCTATGCATTTTTAATTTTTGGAATTGAGTAAAAGTTGTTGGATGTTGTTTTAATTGAATTTTATACTGTTGCAATAATTTATTGCTGTAATTTCTTATCATTCTATAAACTATAGTTCATTCAAGTCGATAGCTTTTATTCAAGAATAATCTTGTTCGCGATAGGGTTACTAGAAACTAGAAAATGTAATAATATTATGAAATTAATAGGTAAGTAGAATGTTGTCGTTTGAGATTTTGAGAATTTTTTTTTCTAGAATGTGTTAATTACTGCAACAACCATGTTTTCTAAGATTGAAGAGTACCAAGTCAAAAGGACATTTTTTAAATTGGTATGCATTCGTAGATCTCATGTGAATTAATATTTTTTTTACAATTTGACATCTAAACAGAGACGAGAAGTCTGGAAGGGAATATAGATATCTAGGCGTTTATAGGGCTTATGACCTGTCATTGGCTGGGTTAAGTGGCCACTTGATGTATTACAACATTCCCCATTTCACCTAAGTATTTGATATCCATATCTGCCAATATACAGTAAAATGCGCGACGATTCACATGTGACACTCTCTGTCATTCATTGAAAAAATTGCTAAGCATTTTAGCAGAAACCTTTATGATTGCAAGTGAGAGATTCTTACCGAATTATATCACCTACTATATAGGAAACGCCTGAAGATGAATCTTCAATTTGTTATGCTTATAAATTATCCATATTCCATCTCCATATTCCCTTCCAAACTTTTCGTTTCTGTTGAGATGTCAAATTGTAATTATTAGCCCGTAATGGGTGAAATCCAGTTTTTGTCTACAAGTATTTGGACACACTCAAAATTTTGTTTTTAGTATTTTTTTGTTTATAATTAATTTAAGCACCCAAGTTTCGCCTTTAGCAATCGATGGTTCTTCGTTCTTAAGCACCACCTATGCAAGATATCTATAAAAGGTTTTTGAAGTTTTGAACCATCCACTTTAAAACCATTGTATGTATCACACGATAAACACACGTGTAGGTACGTAATCAAAAACGACAAAAACAATCAAAGGGATTTATATTAATTATATTGTATAAGCCGTTTGTTCCGCGAATGTTCTACAAATGATCAACACGATTATATTACGTATAATTTTCATTATCTTATCTTGCCAAGATTCGCGAGGGTATAAAAAGAAAAAAATCGCGAAACTGAGACACAACAAATTCATTTTCCATTAAGAAAATTATTACTTTTTTTGTTTATCCATTTAAATCCAAACTTCTTACGAACTATTTGTTTGTTTTCATATGTGTTAGACAATTATTATTGATCGCAATAATATGTTGCGTTATCTTGTGTTAAGTTTGTGTCTTTTTGTGGTGTCTGCAGAGGATTGCAGCACCCAAAAGTGTCCTGATAAAGGAATTCTTCTTCTTCCTATTCCATCAGACTGCTCTCGGTTTATCAGTTGTTTCAATGGTAGAGCAATCAGCAGGTAATAATTACCTCTTTGTATGGTTTTTTACGAAATTTCAACTATGAAGAGTCTTCATGATTCATGAAATGCTATTTTAATCATTCAAAATCTATGAGATTAATTCGGAAGCGTAACAGATACTCAATATCAAGAAAATATTGAAGGATCTGAGATGGATATCCGTGAAAGAAATGATTAATTTAAATACAACGGTGTTTTAATATTTAAATCCAACTAGATTTTTTAGTTCTATTTTGTATGTTTTATTTATAATGTGACAATTGTTTCGCCTAACAAGGGCATTATCAAACTGTGGCGTTAAAAATTTATTTTATTTTATTTTTTATTTATTCACGGAAAAAAATCCATTTTAAATACATAGTTAAGCATAAAAGGGATAACAAGCAGTAAAAATAAGTGACAGAAGATTAAATTGGTGAAGCTTAGACAGTTAGAATAAAATGTGGACACACTCAAGACAGGATCTTTTCGACAGTGAATGTTTAAATCTTGATAGACTTACACCGAAGAAGTCCAGATCCCGTCTTGAGTTTACAATACGACACAATCGAGACAATGGGGCATGAAAACCATAGTTAGTTTTGTGGTGACTAAGGAACAGCACGTCATTATTTCTCAACCTACGTATATCCGCATCGTATTACATATAAATTATGTTTATTTATAAAATGCTATATGGTCTATTACCAGATTATTTTATGACAATGGTTAAGTTTAACCGCCAAACCCATAGGTAATAACAAAATTAAAAGTAATTTGAAGTCAATCAATAGATCTAAGACATGTACACAGAACAGTATAATGTACAAAGAATTAAAAAAATATAATGAACTCCCTGACACCTCTGTAGTGATAAAATAATATTAAAAGAACTTTAACATGTAATTTTACTATAAATAATTATTAAAATATCGAATAATACTTAAATTATATGTAAACAAATCAACGATATCTTGGAAACACCTCCGTTTTCAAATTAACTAAAATAAATATTCCTATTTTTATTATAGTCGTAGGTGATTGATAAATGATTGAGGCATAAAAAAATTATTAATCATGTGTAGTAGAGCGGTGATTGAACTTTTTACTACCTCGCGGACAACATCCACATGACCACAACCTGATAAAACAGTATTATGTAGCAAATAGATGTTTCTTGAAAAATTATGTTTTTATTGAATAAAAGTATCATTGTAAATACGCACTTTGATATCAGAGATGACAAGGCTGCTTTTTTATTATTGAAGTTGAGTGTTCTGTCAAAACTATAATTACTTAATGATAACTAAAATTATGAAAAGATAAAGTTTATAGTTGTTGACAAAACATTTTCTAAAGATAACACAATATTGAAGATCTTTCTGATTAAGCTATGCATACCTAGATGATTAATACTTTGTATCTTGTTTCAGGGACTGTCCAAAGGGTGAAAGTTTTCGACAAAATTCTGCGCGTCTGTGTTCAATCATCCCTAGCTACATGTGAGTCATGCAGCAGCAGTAGTGAAGAACAGAAAAATCCTTTGAAGCAGTTTATCCTGAAAAAAATATCCCATAGAAGGACGATTTTAGATCGATACTCCGATTCGAACAACATTTCTCAGAGATGTATCGACAACAGTATTACCAACGTCATTTGTCCTCCGGACATCGGAGATGACAGGTTATTACCACATCCTGACGACTGTCGTCTCTTCTACGTTTGCGTGACCATCGGAGAAAAACCAGTCTGCAGAGACTGCCCTGAAAATCTTCATTTCAACCCCATCAAGAAAGTTTGCGATCACCCAGAATTCGCTGGTTGCGAGTTCCATCTCATCACAGGAATTCCTTCCAAGATTCCCGAATATGCACAGAAAAATTTGGTAATAGATATCCCTCCTGTTAGCATAAATCTCCTGATTTTTATAACTGCAGCAGATACTATGTATGCAGTTGGAATTATCTCATACCTATGTCGTGTCCATATGGTTTGCATTTCAGCACCCTGTACAGCGTGTGTGACTTACCGCAAGAAGCGAGGTGCAAACTGGGAAATAATACAGACGATGGAGGGTTGTTAGTGATTCCGGAAACTTTGGAAGAATCTAATCAATGCGTACAAAATACGGGATACTTCGCAGATTTGAGACCAGATCTTAAAGACTGTGGAAGATACTACGTTTGCGAAGGGAATACCCTCATCTCCATGCCTTGTCCAAGTGGTTTGCACTTCAATCCTTCCCTGCTCGTGTGCGATTATCCTTCAAACGCGGGATGTAATCAAAACTATACTCAGAACAGTACTTTACCACCTGGAAATGGCCATAACTCGAGTACTGGATTCGGAGAAGGAGGCGGTGTAATTCAACCAAATCTGGAGATCAACCAATGTATACAAGACACTGGTTACTTCGCTGATTTGAGACCAGATCTTGAAGACTGTGGAAGATACTACGTTTGCGAAAGGAATACCCCTCATCTCCATGCCTTGTCCAAGTGGTTTGCACTTTAATCCTTCCCTGCTCGTGTGCGATTATCCTTCAACCGCGGGATGTAATCAAAACTATACTCAGAACAGTACTTTACCACCTGGAAATGGCCATAACTCGAGTACTGGATTCGGAGAAGGAGGCGGTGTAATTCAACCAAATCTGGAGATCAACCAATGTATACAAGAGACTGGTTACTTCGCTGATTTGAGACCAGATCTTGAAGACTGTGGAAGATACTACGTTTGCGAAAGGAATACCCTCATCTCCATGCCTTGTCCAAGTGGTTTGCACTTTAATCCTTCCCTGCTCGTGTGCGATTATCCTTCAACCGCGGGATGTAATCAAAACTATACTCAGAACAGTACTTTACCACCTGGAAATGGCCATAACTCGAGTACTGGATTCGGAGAAGGAGGCGGTGTAATTCAACCAAATCTGGAGATCAACCAATGTATACAAGAGACTGGTTACTTCGCTGATTTGAGACCAGATCTTGAAGACTGTGGAAGATACTACGTTTGCGAAAGGAATACCCTCATCTCCATGCCTTGTCCAAGTGGTTTGCACTTCAATCCTTCCCTGCTCGTGTGCGATTATCCTTCAACCGCCGCGGATGTAATCAAAACTATACTCAGAACAGTACTTTACCACCTGGAAATGGCCATAACTCGAGTACTGGATTCGGAGAAGGAGGCGGTGTAATTCAACCAAATCTGGAGATCAACCAATGTATACAAGAGACTGGTTACTTCGCTGATTTGAGACCAGATCTTGAAGACTGTGGAAGATACTACGTTTGCGAAAGGAATACCCTCATCTCCATGCCTTGTCCAAGTGGTTTGCACTTCAATCCTTCCCTGCTCGTGTGCGATTATCCTTCAACCGCGGGATGTAATCAAAACTATACTCAGAACAGTACTTTACCACCTGGAAATGGCCATAACTCGAGTACTGGATTCGGAGAAGGAGGCGGTGTAATTCAACCAAATCTGGAGATCAACCAATGTATACAAGACACTGGTTACTTCGCTGATTTGAGACCAGATCTTGAAGACTGTGGAAGATACTACGTTTGCGAAAGGAATACCCTCATCTCCATGCCTTGTCCAAGTGGTTTGCACTTCAATCCTTCGCTGCTCGTGTGTGATTATCCTTCAAACGCGGGATGTAATCAAAACTATACTCAGAACAGTACTTTACCACCTGGGAATGGCCATAACTCGAGTACTGGATTCGGAGAAGGAGGCGGTGTAATTCAACCAAATCTGGAGATCAACCAATGTATACAAGACACTGGTTACTTCGCTGATTTGAGACCAGATCTTAAAGACTGTGGAAGATACTACGTTTGCGAAAGGAATACCCTCATCTCCATGCCTTGTCCAAGTGGTTTGCACTTCAATCCTTCCCTACTCGTGTGCGATTATCCTTCAAACGCGGGATGTAACCAACAAAACAGTTCTCAAAATAGTACCTCACCGCCACCATATTATGCAAGAACTAATTTTAAAAACTCTCGCAATCCTTTCAGGGTTTTCAATGGGGGTTTCATGATCAGAGATGATTCTAAAGGACCCAATCAATGCGTTCAGAATAGCGGACCCCACGCTGATTTAAGGCCAGACCCAGACAACTGCAATAACTATTTCGTTTGCGATGGCGGATATCTGATCCCCATGAACTGCCCTGAAGGGTTGCACTTTAGCCCAGTTTCCAAGGTCTGCGAGTCTCCTTACACTGCCAACTGTTTACCTCCAGAACGTTCACTGCCTCTAGAACTTTTACTAAAACAATTAACTTCGAAATATGATACAAAAGAATCGTCATCAAACGAATCGACCGAAAAGTGACAGTCTGAATCTGAAAATCTCTCTAAGTTCTGAATCTATAAGTGTTGTTTGTGAGAGACAAATTCAACCGTTTTAAATTCAAGTACCTGCTACCTCCTTTTTACAAAGGTTTAAAACAGGTACTTATGAGCACGTTCATGGTTTTATAGTGGGCTTGTTTTTTAAAAGATGTACTTCACTGTCACAACAACTTTTTATTTTATCTTATCAGTGTTAAAAAATCGGTTCCAATTTGTTTTTAACTTTCGTATTTATGTGTCGTTTTGTAGAAACAAGGTTAAAAAATCGCCTAAATGAAACATTAGTGCAAATAATTGGATTGAACTCTCTTCAGTAACAAAAGCTCTTTCTATCTCGAATTTTATTTTTATTTTGTCAAATGACATACCTAATTAGTTTGTGAATCTTACATATATTTAGTTTTCCGTTACATTTTTTTATGTCATGCTTTTTTTTCTTTATCTTTCTACATTACCCACCTCTTATGTAATACCTTCTCATCAAATATTTTTATTTGTAATTTTGTTAATAGGTACCTATCATAAAATTATAAATTATTACGTCCGTCGTCGTTGGGCTATAATTGAAAAACGATACAAGCACGGGGATCACCAATGTATCGACATGTAGATATTTAGCATTTATGACACCTACCTATCTAATGAAGTCAATCATTGAAATCTCTTTGATATCTTTTACCGTTTGATGTGATAAATACAATAAGTAGGTTACCTACGCGGTACGCGTCATAAATGCGATGCAGCATGTAAATTATAGGTGCCGACGTTGGTTGATTGCAGTGCAGGACAGTGCAATATTTTTACACTTGTGATGTTGCAATACGAGTATATTTCTTTATTATAATATATTGCCATGAAATGTAATTCCACACTTTTCAGGGAGAAAACTGCTTATTAGATAGGGGCTGAAAAAAATATTTGTACTATTATTGTGTAAATGTCGAGTTTTGAAGATTATTAGCTCCGTAGCGTACCTAATGGCTAAGACACTGGACTCGCGATACGGAGGTTCCAGATTCGATTCCTGGTGAGAACACAAAAATCAAACACATTTTTCTCAAGCCTGGATGTTCCCCACTCCTATTGTTATTAGGCCTCCTGGCCTGCTGAGGTGGATAAATAAAATTAAAATAAAATGCTTGTTAACTTATTGTTCATTGGATATTCATAGTACCTACCTAACTATCGTAATTTTCATGTACTTTATGTTTGCTAGTCAAAATGAATGAAATGTTACTTTGTTAACATAAAGCACTATTAAATATTATTGAATCATAACTTTAACATTATAGATAAGTTACCTACATACCATACAATGTACTTATATCTCAAAAAATTATATACCAAATTAATAATATTCAAAATATATCCCTGCGAGTTTCGTCAAGACGGCAACAAAAATTGTAATATAGGTATGATTGCGCTTCTGTTATGCAAGCAAAAATACAAGTATACAAGATTAGATAGGTGCCTAGTTCGGTGGAGAAGGTATGCTTAGCATAGAAAAAACGCTATACTATAGACATAATTTTTTATTCATATTTTTCATATCGTCATATTTTATTATCAGAAAATGTTAGAAACTCCGCGTGGGCGTGGGTAGCCCTATTCCAAATCGATCGCATTTTTTACTAAAATCAAGTTTCTTGTATATATTATACGATGCCTGTGTTGAATTTGAATAAACTCTGGCTTGCAAAGTGTTAAATTGCTAAACTATAACTTTAATCCTTTTTGGAGATGGAAGTACCTAAAGGCCAAAAGTACATATTATTATAGATATAGAGATTGAATCTAGATTTATGCATAAAATCTACTAAGCAGAAATGCACACTACTGCCATCTGACGACATAATATTACCAACTCTTCAAACCGCTATACAGCTAGTTAGGAAAACTTCTAAATCAAAGTACCTACCTTTCTTACTACACCTACACAAAAATCTTCGCTAAATATCGCTATACTCTGTTCACAGAGTCGAGAACAACAGACATGACATCCCAAACGCATGATATCCACGTGCAACGTGCAATGGGTTCAAAACTAGGTCACGGTAAGTGCACGACTCATTCCCGACGCAGATCTTTGTACATCAAAACACTGATGTGCAAAAAAAAAATTCCATTTATTAGGCATGACATTTTTTTAGAATTGGTGTCTTAATATCGGATAAAGCAGAAAAATGGAGTTATGGACGTTCAATTTTTTTGCAAATTTAATTGCGTTTGTAAACAACGCGATCATTTCCTCCACCACATAATATTTAAGTAATATAATCCATTGAAAGTAATGCACAATTTACATTTCAATGCTAATTTGCTGTTTAAAATTATCTTAATGAAAAGAAAATAAATAAAAGTAAAATTAGGAATTTTACATTTATTTGCACTCACCCTCTCAATATTTTTGTCCATATTTCCATATCTAGTAAACATTCTTACCCAGTTTCCCAGATAATACAAATTCTTCGACCTGTTTCTAACTATCCATTCACAAAAATCTTACATTTCTAGTAATTTCATAAAGAGGAGGAATTCTCAGGAATGTAGAACTTGATTTGTTTTTATTTAATTAAAATCATTGATTATTACACATAAAATTTATCAACAAACTTGAATACAAGTAAATTGTACTTTTAGCTAAATTATTTAATTTTATAAAACAAAGAAATTTAAATGCTTAACGAAAGTCATAAATTAGCTATTATAAAATTTATTTCTTGGGATAATATCACTTTTGTGCTGCTGTAAACAAGAGTTCAGAGCTTCTCATATAAAATAGCATTATAGATATAATCATAAATAAGCAAAATTATGACGCGTCGAATTTTCGCGTCCACGTCCACTACTGAAATAATGAGGTCATCAGGTGAATGAACTGAATGACCGCTGAAGTCGACTAAATTAAAAATAGATCTCCAAATCCAGACAATACTTACCATTAGAATATTTGGTTAAAATGACAATAAGTAATAATGAAGAATTGAAATCTTTGTTCGATAAAGAAAGCACGGCCGGCCTGCCCGCTCCTTTTTCCATTTCTTTATACTCTGAAGTATTACAATAATTTGTATGAACAGCCATAGGCGGGCGAGCTGCGTTCGCCTCTATGTTGACATCACTAGATCCCTCCAGGAGACCCCATCACCAGCTAGCTCTCGCCTCCTCTCACGCCAGGCCCGCATCCATCAGCTCCGCCGAGTACACCCGGAAGATGGTTATCGACGGTTATAAATCTTAAGTCTAAAGGGAAGGCAGGAGAAAAGTATATTTACCATTGATCTTATCTCCATTCAAACTGAGAACATTATTTTTGAACCGATATTCATTATATCTCATTTGGCTAGTTTTCTTATTTTAAGTGCCCATGACCAGTGAGGCAGTCACACGCAGGACAGATCAAAGGTGTAAACCTGCAGATCTGGCCGGTAGATTAGTAGGATCCAGAATTTGGACCTGGCTCACTCGTTTATGGACACCCAATAATGTAGGAGAATATTTTTCCATCAAGATGGTATTAGTGACAGAAATTCGGTAAAAAAAAAAAAAAAGAATAAAAAGTAAGTTAAATAGAATTTATTAAGAAAAATACAAATTTATTTACACAAGATTTATTTTCCAAAGACGTGTACATCAATTTTGAATATCTGAAGAATATCAGATCAATTTACTTATAATCTACAATTTACTAACTTTAAAAATTGCTAGACACGAAATGTCAATTCATGGCCCTCTAGCGACATAATCGTACTCGGGGGGGCAAGTACATTCCGCAGACCTAATCCCGCCATGGGAACACAAAATACTTAACGGTTCCATTTTTGTTCCATAAAATACAGTCTCCGAAAACTATCGCGTAAGTGTATAAAATAAAAAATATTTCTCACACAGGTATAAGAGGACAAACAATAATGAGGGACTAGTCCCTCGAGCGGGATGTCACAAACTTTAAATAATCCGTAATATTAGAATTTGTACAAGATCTAAGAGTTAATACAGTAAACGTAAGATATAAAAATGCGGGCGATGAACACGGTTGAATTGTTGAGTTGGGATTTCTTTCATACCGGATGTGTCATCCGTCACCAGTAGCTGGATTACTTCCTAACTGCCTATTCTCTTCCCTTCCCTTTCGATGATATGGAATGATCTGATTCTCATGAAGATGCGGTGAGCTTACCAAGAACATCGGAATTACACGATGACGAGAGATGAATCTTACCTGTAAACAGAAGCAATGCTTAGTGGCCAAGTACCGACTAACTAATATGCGCTATAAGAGAAGAGAGAGTGAGGCAAGGTATGCTTTACCTTAACAGAAGACGTGGAGAGATGCGCGCTAGCTCAGTAGGGCTGGTGCCTCTGGTTCACTCGTCCCCCGCCTCCTCCACCCCGCTGCTTCCCCTCCCGTGTAGCCTCCTCCTGAGCTCCCTGCACCACGCACAAACTCCGTTACACACAATCCCAACTCAACACGCCCGCCCGCCACTAGTCCCACATCACTATCTCCCTCACACCGACCAAGTCAACTAGATGCAGTGTTCTAACTTACTAGCAATCATACATCTTACATACATATACACATACACTAGTCACAGCATTTACCACACTTATCAGTCTATCTTGGATCTTAGTCTAATGATCGTCAAGTGATACTTCAATATCTTATATACACAATATTATGTATGAAAATAAAATACTTTATTATTTCACTCATTTCATCATTAGACTTCTTAAATAGCAAAACCTAAGAACTATATTAAACTAGTAAAGGTGAGGTACTCTGCTTTCGGTCTGCTCATCGATAACAATTTGAAACAGACAGATAGCAGAGTGGTGAAGATGATAGATAAGGAAATTTCTATATCAGAATACTGGTAAGACAGCGCCAACTTTACCTCGCATGCATGAACTTAACACTCGGTAGGAATTTAGATTGAATATTTAGTGCAAGCGGAACAACAGCACACAAAGGTAAAATAAGAACACTTCCGTCAGCAGTCTAAACTTTCCATGAATGCAACTACTGAAATCGCAAATTTACTTTCTGATTGTCCTTCCTGATTATCATTACTCCGAGCACTAAGCAGATTGTCATATTTACAGTGGTGGCTTCTGCCCACTGTACGGACAATCTGCGGTGGAGAAAGTTTAGTCTGCCAAGTGTTACGGGAGAACTAGTTGAATTGAGCTAAGACGGGGGTACCTTTGCCTCGGAGGGCGCCGCTCCGAGCTCCGTAACCTCCCTCATACCCCCCATAGCCGCCGTAGTCTGCCACAATAACACATGGCTTATTAGCAAAACAGGCCTGCTTTCTCTTATCTACAGAGATATATTCTGAAACTGCCTTACACCATACTACATGTATTCCAATTTAGCTAATTGTGCTGATTCAGAAGGCTGACCACAACAGGGGATTGTTCCTCATCTTGACTTGGTTGGGTCCTTCTTAATTATATTATACGTAGACAGCCTTCTGAATTATGTAAGATAGAGCTTATTAGATGTAATGGAAAAGAATTTAAAGCAAAGTTAATAGTAAAATGATTTCCTCTCCCATAGTGTGGTCGCGTGTGATGGGCTCAGCTGTGTATAGAATGAAGGATGGTGGGACGAGGCAGTGGAAATAGGGTAATGAATATATGGCAAACACATTGAGAATACCATTTTAAGAAATGCTTTATTTAAAAGCTCAATATTTCACAATGTATCTTCCATATACTATTTACCCAATTTCCCAAATGTAGCACTGTCATGTGGCAACCAGAGCCATGTGGACAGTGCTACAAATGCCAAACGTGGTATTACAAACATAAACTAAATTATATACATTATATATATATGAAAGGTATCTCACGTATAAAATATTGTTCTTTTAAAATGGCTTCGTTATATTATTTTTCAGGGTCGAAAAAGTTATCCAAAAAATAAATATCTCTCAGCATTAACCGAACATTATTTTCAGGATATATATCGAAGTCGGTTCCAGCTAGTGCTGCTGTTGGTGGTGCTGCTTATTGTGTGCTTTATTACCTTAGTTGTTGTAGCCGGTGTAATCATAGCCTCCGTAGCCACCATAGCCGGCTCCGTAGTAGTCGTATCCTCCTCCCTGTAACCCGTCATAGCCGCCCCAGCCGTAGCCGCCCTGGCCGTAGCCACCGTAGCCCCCGTAGCCCTGGCCGCCGCCCCAGCCTCCCTGGCCGCCGTAGCCGCCGCCGCGCCCCCCGCGCCCACACCCCGCCCGCCGCCCCCCCTCCGCGCGCCGCCGCCGCCCGCCAGGCCCCCCCGCCCAGGGGCCGTCAGGCTTGGGAGTTGCCTTCTTCACGTCCACCTGCAACGTGCCACTCGGTTAGTCCTACGACACACACTCCGCACGCCCCCCCCGCCAGCCGGCTCAGACAAGACAGGTCCATGTCAGCATGGTGGCCGCACCCCAGAGGGTTCTGCTATTGCTAGCGCTGAAGTGTGAGCCGACCACCTCTGACTTCCAGTCATATTTCATCACAGCACACTCAATCTACTATCATACTTATATACATTAGTGAACCCAAAATGCAATAGCCAAACAAATGCACTAAATCTGCATAGTGAAAGAACATTCAATTATATATTTTTTTGTTAAAATTAATTCATTCAATCTAATACCAGACAGAGTAAATTACAATCCCGCTATATTTACCTCCTTTCCAGAGATGGTCTGTTTGGGTGTCTTGAGCAGCTCATTGACAACTTGCTCAGACTCGAATGTGATGAAGCAGAATCCTTTCCTTTGGTTCTTTGTCTTGTCAAAGGGCATCTCAACTTCCACAATCTACAAATTTAAGTATCATCATTAATGGGCGAATTGTAAAGGATTAAATAAATAGGTAATCTAATGAGATTTATAATTACTCACGTTTCCATATTGAGCGAAGTAAGATTTGATATCCTCATCTGAGATCTCGCTACTCAATCCTCCGACAAAGATTTTTCCAAATCGCGCCTTGGCTTTCTTGGGGTCAACTTTCTTATTGTTGATGGTGTGGTCACCGGCGTTCATCACTTTCTCAATGGAGTCGCAAGCTTTGAACACAATGAAGGCGAATCCTCTCGACCTTCCAGTGTTGGGGTCAGTCTTAACATTAATGCTGTCAATGTCTCCGTAGGCACCAAAGTGTTCCCTTAATTCCTCTGTAAAGATGAAGAGCGGGTTAGTAAAAGAAATGGGGAACAACTGCAGCATGTACGTAATGGGGGGGGGGTCAGAAGTTTGGTATGAGTATCTTCAACGCTACTCAGTAGCAGAACTGGAATGATCATCATAGAAAGAGAGGAAGAAAGAAATGAATGAGTACAAATGATATACTTACTGTCTGTAGTTTCCCAGCTCAGTCCTCCAACAAATAATTTCCTGTAAACATACAAATAGGCATTAGTAATGTAACAATTGAAATCGAGCCGAAGCTAGTTTTCCAAAAGTACGCTCAGTTACGTTAACATTACGCAGTACTTTGTTTACAGTTAATTAAAATTAATGTGAAATTCTCCAAAGCACTGCATCAAATAAGAATGCCTCATCAAATGGAACCTGTAAGACTGCAAATCAAGTATCTGGAAATTTTTCAAAGTAAAGCGACAGTGAAATCTTTGTCAAAAATTGTAAAAACAATATTTTCAAGTAAAATAAAAATTACTATGAACAAAGAGACAAAAATATCAATATGAATGAACAAAGTAAACAAATAAAATGGAGTGTGGCCCAAAAGTTGGGCGAGGCAAGTCAGTTTGGTTTGAGCATTACGTTAAGAGACCCTTCCAAGAGATAAATACCATCATGGCGTCTCCGGCACGGGTGACAGCGCGCGCGGCCGCCGCTTTCCTCTACCTGCAGACAGACACCAAGTTATTACTCCACTCTGCTGGCTAGCGTGCCTGACCCAAACTGACCACTGACCTTACACCGCGACATTTACCCCATTTGCTCACAAAAACTCTACTTGGAAAACAAACAAACTGGACAAGATCTGAAAATAAAACTGTAAATTTTGATTCGCAAAGTGCCGATATCTTCTGGAATACCCCAATTTGGAGAGAACTTTACAGTGAGCAGACTTCCCAGTTGAACTTATGGCGAAAAATCAATAACGACGCGGCGCCAAAATCTAGGCTTGGGACGCCATTTTATACACGCCTCAGCGACAATGAAAATTAAAAGAGGAAAAAGAAAGTAAAGCATCTGAAATGTTATAAACTACACATATCAATTAATCATTTGGTTAAATTAACATGCCAAAACATTATAAAATCTAGAGATTTCTCTGGAAGTAACGGGATGAACTCGGATTAACAAATTAATACGAGACACGGGCCGGCGGCGTCCGCCATAGCGGTGTCAGAGCAAATCGAGATAAAGCTAATATATTACAAACTATACTAATAATACACATTAGCAAACAAGAAATTACACATTTAATTACATATTTAAATCAGTTATAACTTTGAAATAAGACAAACACAGTTATACATCAAGAATTAGAATTCGAAATACCTGTCGTCATCCCTGCCGGGAGCTTCGGCGCTTCCATTATCCTGAGCATTGTCAGCTCCACCGTTTTCTGATGTTCCGTTCATTGGTTGGTCTTCTGTTACGTCTTGTGCGAAATTGTTATCACCGTTTCCCATAACTCTTGGCAACACGCCAAAAAAAAGTTTACTGTAACTTGGACAGACTGACACCACCGCTCTCTTCGAACGTTGAAAGAAGAAGGACGAATGCCGGAAAGACGCCGGCTATGATGCTTGGGTCGGAAGCCGCGCAGAAATGGCGCGCATGAATTCCACCAATAGAAACGAAGCATTCAGATGACCGGTCATTGATTTCCTGTCAAAAAAAATTTGGGCTCAACCTACTTGAGATGGGAATATAAATCTACATGTGTAAAAAATGAAACAGCTATAAAGCAAGTTTGTTACTACTGAGCATTTAGTCAGTAGCTACAACAATACGATAATAAAATTATAATACCGGTAGGTACTCGTAAATCGTGTAACTTCAGAATTAAGAAAGTGAAAAAATCATGTTAATAAATAATCATACATAATTTATCTTTTTCCTACAGCAAACATAACATTATTTTCAAGTTTTTTTTTGCAAATGCGTAGTTATTCAAAAAGATTAATTTCATAAAATACATAACTATAAGCACTTTTTATTTAATTATTTTGATGTATAATCAAATTTTGTAATAGCTAACTAACCTTAGCCTGATCTACTTGGAACAAAAAATTCTCATTTAACCATTAAATGCATGACAATGAAGTCGTATATAAATAAATAATGCCATCCAATCGTTACAAAATGCAAAGTTTTTCGTCGAATATGATCTACTTAAATACGTTTTGTATGTTTTTTTAGAATTTTCAAAAATTGGAAATAGGAAAAAGGAATTGTAAATACGTATAATATACCTATAAAATATTATGAGATACTGACTTGTAAAATACCTGATTAAAATTTTAATTATTATTATTGCCGCTCTATAGCAATGTATTAATTATTTTAAAATTGTGCTGCTATTATAAAAAAGGGTGTTAGTGATGTCATGACTCATTATATAACTGAATTTTGTAACGGGTAACTGGATGTTATAATAAAATGCATTGCGCTCATATGGATTTAGTATAATATTTATATGTTTACAATAAATGATAAATAATCTTTCATATTTAAGGTATATTCATTAATGTACTTAGTACTTACTACTTGACAAGTTTTTTTTTTGGAAAAATCATTCGAAATTTATAATCATAAAGTGGATTTCATCAAAGTTCTTTCTTAAATTGGCAGCCTTCATGCCGATTTTGATGGACGGGGTAGATTAAAAAAAAATGAAAAAGGATGAGTGGAAATGGGTGATTATTTGAATATAACAAACATACCACGGGTTTTTAAAAAAAAACAAAGCGAATAGAAAAAATGTTCATTTGCTTTTTCAATATTTCTTTAGATAGTTTAATGTTAAAAGGGGCTTTTCGCTAGTTGTAAAAATACGTTATTTTTATGCGCTGACAACAATTAATTGACAATCTGGATTTGTTGTAGGTATACCATTATTTTTTGGAAAATAGAATAAGTTGCGCTTATGAGTAAGTACTTTTATAATTTGCAAGCCTGAAATTGTTAATTATCTATGTTGGCAATGAGCGGATGATTGACACCCTAGAACGGCGAGGAGGGTTTTTTTCTGTTTTCCATTCCCATTTGTTGTTAAAATTGGGATTATATTTAGTTTTTGATAGCTTTTAAATTTCCAAGATTTCGTTTAAATTAAGGTAAGACGCTTCCCGTAGCTTTTTCCATCCCAAAACTATAATTAATCGTTTATTTCAGCTGATGCGACAGTACAATGTTTGCGAAGGTTATTTTGTTTAAAAACTGCGCTGTCTAGAAATGCCGCTTTAAAATATAAAATACAGTAGTAAACCAATTTCCAATTTTTTGTTTTCTAGTTATTACAATTATTTCAGGCAAGATTTGCGTATTAAATAGCCACTCGTTGGTAAGAAGTTGTATTTGTCAAAATATTCCCGCGAACGTCGCCATGTGTGTTTCACATTTTCATAAACTTTTTTGTTGTCTCTGAAATTATTGAATCTTTCAATCGTGCGGGTTCGATATTTAAAAATGCGGCATATTAGGCTGAAATCAAATGTATGGAGAAGTGAAAATTTTGTTGCATTTTGTTGTTTCTTTGTTTAGGGGTTTAAAGCCTTCACATGAGGTTTATGACCTCTTGTCTCACAAATGTAAACATAAATGTAATAAAATGTCTTCATTGTAGTATCTTGTGTTGTTGTTAAGGATGATACAAGTATTTTTCGGGTTTGTTTTGAAATAATTTGATTTGTTTTAAAGAAGAGTATTTTTTTGACAGAACGGGAAAGGCATATCTGCTATCCCTACTAAAAATCAGAGGAAATGGTCATGGAGGAGCATCCTTCCCCCCAATGTGTAGGCCGGGAGTTCGTACGACAGTATTATACTCTCCTTAACAAAGCCCCCATCCACTTGCATCGGTGAGTGCATTTTTTATTTTAAACGGTCTGGCCTTGGATATGACTTACACGCTGGACTCATGGGACGGAGGTTCCAGGTTCGATTTCCAGCGAGGGCGTTAAAATCAAGAAAGTGTGATGCTATTCTTCTCTGTAATTGGGCCCCCTGGCCTGTTGAGGTGTTTGAATAAATTCATAATGAAATATCTCCAATACTTATATACGTTGTGTAAAATATGAAACGGCATCTCAGTAAACACCTATTCAATTTTCAATCATCTTTCTTACTACTGCTTTTCCTTATCTGCACCCGATGCTGCATAGGGAACTGCATTGGTACACCCAGTGCAGTGTATTTTGATCATTGTATTACATGACGGTAGGATGATCAGTCTTACGCTTCAGTACCAGTCCAAGGTATCACACATGAAATATTAATATGAAAATCACACGTAAATAAACATTTCATAATTGTTTTTGTCTTGAGAAAAATTACTTCTTGATTTTGATCTCACTGGGAATCGAACTTGGAATCTCCGTGTCATAAGTCCATTACCATTAACGTTGTACTTATGAATTGATTAAAATTTTCACTTGTATTTCCGATTGTTTCCAATATAATAATAGATTTTCTTGCTTAAGCGGGAATGGTTTGTATTATAAACTTCAATAATACTTAAATCTGCCTAGAATTGAAGGTATGGACATTTATAGTGGCTTTATTTATTTTACAAAACGGTTAAATAAATTTGTCCTCACTAGGGTAACCATATATACTTATATTTTCTCTTTAGTAATGGGATGATTCTGTTTTGTGATGGTAAATTTCCTGAAGGCAAGCGTATATATTATTTTTACACACTTCATTTATAATAAAAAATATTTACCACAAAAACATTTTTGTTGGTTAATGATTATTCGGTAATACTTTGAAATTATCAAAGTAAACAACAGATATATTAATATTAGCAGAATGATTCATAAGCTTATAATATAAGCGTATTATCATTACTCTTTATCTGTATTAAAGTTTGTAATCAAATATTTAGAGTAGGAACTCTATGTACAAAGTGCTTAGTACGTAGTAAAAACTAGATTAAGACAATAAGCACCTTTAAGAATTCAGATAATTTTCGATTATAGAACACACTAAAATAAAGAGTAATGGTAACAATATTCTTAAGCTATCTTTATATGGCGCAGTTTACTACACAGTTTTCTGTGCAGTCTGAAAACGTCCCGTATAAAGGTAAAACTGCATGAAAAACTGTGTGCTAGTGTCAGATTTAAGCTGACATGACAGTCAATGTTTTTTATGTAAACGTTTAAATAGACATTGGTTTATTGTATGCTTTTAAATACGTAAAAAAACAATAACATATATACATAATTAGCTAAATATACAATTTCCTGAGAGCAAACATACGATAATAACTTACAATCGCGTTTCAAAAATACACATATTAAGCGTGTCTTTTGACAGAAGTTTGACAGACTGCACAGTTTTCTGAACAAGAAACTGTGTAGTTTTCTGAACAAGAAACTGTCTCATATAAAGTGGGCATTAGTCTTATTATTACCAAAATGTTATTGTAAAAACACATGGTTCCGCCTTTTTTCAAAACTATCGGTCAACCACAGTTCAAAGCTATTTTATGACAAAACTTTTTATTATTATACATCACTATAAAACATTTTTTTCCTTAAGTATAAATCTAAATGATATTTTAATAAAAAGTCCCTCTCCAAGCTCAAGAGCTCGCCTCTTTTTTAAGGAAAGCAATGTATAAAAACTGTATTACTTGTATGAAATAAATAAATAATTTCTGATTTCACTCGGTGATGTATTGCAGGTTTTACAACAATGCATCGTCCTTTGTACACGGGGGCTGGACGCTCCTGACCGGGAGACCGCACCAGTTGTCGGCCAGAAGGAGATCCACAACCGCATCCAGCAGCTGAACTTCAGAGACTGCCATGCTAAGATCAGTCAGGTAACATTTTCTTTAGTGGAGATTTTTTTCATTCATAAAATCGTGCCTAATAAGTTGTGTAACTATTATTCATAAGAGGACACATGGTCTGGTGACCTGTTCTTTTTCTCCGTACATACATAGTCCTCTATTTTCTCCCAGAAATCAGCTCTAGAGCATTTTTTCTTTTTAAACCAAGTACCAAATACAATTTTTTTAAGTAAATAAAATATGAAAACCGAAAATTGGATTTTTTTTAAAATTGAAATTTTTTTAAAAGTATAGTTTTAGTCACTTAGTTCAACAATAAGCACACAATTCGCCGTCCATCTTTCTATCCTGTAAAATCAACAAAGTTGAGATTCCCTTTTTGAAAGATGGACGACGAATTTAGACACAAACCTTATTAGTTTATAATGTAAAAACTATGTTTTTAAGTATTTTGGCAAGTCCTGTCATAGTCAAAATACTTACATTTTGATTTTTTATTTATCTAGTTAAAAAAACCTGTGATGTGAACAAAAATAATAAAACACGGTAATAAAAATAAGATGATTTCCTGAAAACAAATTAAGGTCCTCAATATTGTTTAAATCCTTTTACAAAAGGTTGCCACTTTCTTTAGCAATTGAGATTAGTAAGTGATTTTTATTAGTCATTTGGATATCCCAAACTTTTGTTATAGAGGTGAGTCATTGTCAAATTCCCTGAAATGGGCTAGGTCATAAAACGTAAGTGCAGATTATTATAGGTAGTTAGTTATAGAGCTAAGGGAGCCTTTGAAATTTAGGGTTTTCTTAGAATTTGTTCCAAAATGTATTTTAAAATTTAAATGTAAAATGAATGCATTAAGTTTATGACTCATGCATTTGAATCTAATTGTGTAGACCCAAACCTTTCCAATTACGGCTGTCTTACTCAGGTAGACAAACGATAGAATGCCATGCTTTAATACACAAAGGCGCAGGTTATTTCTACATTAATATTTTCTTATCAAATAATAATCTATAATTTCATGTCTTTACATTTATGCATTATGTATTTTAGATCCTGCATTTTAATTAAAGTATGGCAGTTCCTATTGTGTAATAACTTAAGTCGCCGGATTCACAACATCTATGCCCTGGGTTCAATATCCAATAAGATTACAAAAATTAAGAGGGGTTTTTTTTTAAAATGTCAGCTTAAATATTGCCGGGTGGCAGCTTAAATATATTTATTTATATTTTGCTGCAGTCAATGGCGCATAGGACTCAAAATAAATGAGTGCATTAATTATTGCAATATTTAAATAATTTATTACATGATGCAAGTACAGTACATTTTGGTGAACAAATTAGAGTTTTTATTGAATTTCTATTTACAAAATTATTGATTAGCTAAAGTACTGACTGTCAAAAGTTCTATGTTTTTATTTTTTACTAGTAATATAAGGGGTCAACGTGAAATATTAATTTACATGAGATTTCATATTAATATTTCATGTGTGATACCTAGGACTGGTACTGAAGTGGTACTGATCATCTTGCCTTCATGTAATAAAATGATCAAGATACACTGCACTTGGTGTACCAATGCAGTACCCTATGCACCATTGGGTGCAGATAAGGGAAAGTAGTAGTAGTAGTAATATAACACTATTTGTTTTTTTACATCGGAACCTTTTTCATACTCATGCACATTGATGTTTGTAGATTGTTACAGCTGTTTATATATTGAAACAAACTGTTGTCAAACACAAGAAAACAAAAGTATTAAAAGCATGTCAAATTCACAATTTCATTAGTGTATTTTGTTTAGTAAATATCAATTATTATTTTTAAGATAATCTTCGTTTTTTTATCCATGTTCAGATAGGCATGTAGATAGGCATGTATGCATTAAATGCCTATCTGAACATGGATAAAAAAAGTGAAGATTATCTAATAATTGATATTTACTAAACAAAATACATTAATGAAATTGTGAATTTGACATGCTTTAAATACTTTTGTTTTCTTGTGTTTAACAACAGTTTGTTTCAATATATAAACAGCTATAACAATCTACAAACGTGCAGGCTGCAAGACTTAGAAATGATTTACCACGGGATGTGAAAGATACGCCCTCCTTATTTGTTTTTAAGAAACGTCTGAAGTATTTTCAAAACCTCTCTTCAAATTTTCAAAACATCCTTCATTCATCCTCTTTCTTATCCCTTTCCTTCCTTCCTTCCTCTTTCCCATTTCCCGATGTCATATTTTAGTATATTGATCTTGTAAATAATGCAATGTAATTTTGAATCCTCCCACCAATACTCGGTACAATAAATGATTATCTCTAAAAAGCAATAAACCCGCCCTTGTACTCTTGCTATGTAATTGTACATGAAGCTTTAAATCAATAAATAAACCTTAAAAGTTAACGGCTCAACGTCTCAAGCAGTAGTAGCAACCCAACTTAACCTTGCGTGCTGGCCATGTTCAGGTGGACTCCCAGGCTACCCTGGGGAACGGAGTGGTGGTCCAGGTGACGGGGGAGCTGAGCAACGGGGGCCAGCCCATGCGCCGGTTCACGCAGACCTTCGTGCTGGCCGCTCAGAGCCCCAAGCAGTACTATGTGCACAATGACATCTTCCGTTATCAGGTAATATTCAGTTATTAGTTACTCGTCAATAATACTATAAATCTGAAATGCTAAATATAGAAATTTAGTCATTTTGGTAATGTGCAGTAATATGGACATATAAATTTCGTGATAGTTTACTGTCTTTTGTGAATAATCTCTTTAGATTAGAACTTAATTAGGCAATAATTGCTTTTTTAAATATTGTTAACCAATTTTTATTTTCATACATTAATTTTCAAATACCAAATCCGTGTGGAAATTGAGAATGATGTGTAATTTTGTGACTGAGGGTATTTATTTTATTTCATTTTATTTTATTTTATTTATGGAAAAATCCATTTTAAATACAGAGTTAAGCATAAAAGGGATAACAAGCAGTAAAAATGAGTGACAGAACATTAAATTGGTGAAGCTAAGACAGTTAGAATAAAATGTGGACATACTCAAGACAGGATCTTCAGTGAATGTTTAAATCTTGATAGACTTACACCGAAGAAGTCCAGATCCCGTCTTGAGTTTACAATACGACACAATCGAGACAATGGGGCATGAAAACCATAGTTAGTTTTGTGGTGACTAAGAAACAGCACGTCATTATTTCTCAACCTACGGACTGGAATACAGAAAGTCACTTGAGTCAGTAAAGATGGTGCATCTATCATGCCATTTAGCAATTTAAATATGAAAATGGAATCAATGTTAGATCTACGTTTTTGAAGACTAGAAATTCTCAACACTGACTCCATATCTTCAGAGGTGTAATCGTCTCTCCCCAGACCGATCATCCATGCTACTTTTCTGGGTAGGCGGTGTTGCACCGATTCAATATGGTTGATACGGCCTACATAGGAAGGAGACCAGATTACAGAAACATACTCCAAGAGAGGACGAACAAGTGAGCAGTAAAGAGTTTTTAGTGTAAGAGGATTAGAAAAATCTTTTGATATACTTATCTTTGGGTATACTTTATAAATAAAATCACTCGCATATGAGTAGAGGATGTTGAAAAAAACTAATAACACTGGTCGACAAATTTTGACAAAAATTTTTGTCCCTTCGGTTTTAGTGCATGTAAGTATCTTGAGTCCCTTTGCAACGTCCAGCAATAGTCGATTAGCATAGATGGGCTCCATTTTCCTTGGTATCGCTTCTCCATTGCCGCAATATCCTGATGAAAGCTCTTACAGTGTTCGTCGCTGACATCACCCAAATTTTCCGGAAACAAATCGAGATGAGAACGGAAAAGTGGATTTTAAAAGACATATTACATCCCATATCTTGGTAGGCCGTGAGCATTTCGGAGACAATGCTGATATAGTCTTCGCTTTTATAGTTTCCAAGAAAGTTTTTGACTACGTTTTTGAAAGTTACCAAGCGGCTAGCTCTAACTGTCCCAAAAAATAATTAAAATTCGGATCTGTCAAAACCTCTCTTATTTGTGGTCCCACCAATGATATTAATGTTAACATTAATGGTCCCACAAAGATTTCTTCTTTTATTTTTGCATGGCTGATCTTGGAAAACTTTTTTTTATTAAAGTTGGCTGTGTACAGGCTGTATGGCTGATTCAATGTTTGGGTATGTAATATGTGCTTCTTCTTCTTCTGAACACCCCGATACGTTTGTCATGCAGAAGTAGCAATCATTGATATGGTTCTTCGACTCCCTCTAAATCATCGGAACTGCAAACAACATAGCTTTACGTGAACCTCGTAGCCAGTTCTTGTACATCGTACACAGCTCATGTGCGGAGCCCATGACTTATCCTGGTCGCCAAATTTGAACTTGAAATAGAGTTCATATGCCCTTTTCTCCAAAACAGTTATCATTTTTCTTTGAGAAGCTGGTGTAAACTCACCGCACGTATAACAAAAGGAATCAGCACTATTTCTGCACTTTCGAGGCATTTTTCTACTATTCATATACAAAAACACATCAAAACACGTGTTCAGTTCAAAAGAGATAAGAAAAATAAACTACTAAACTCGCTAATTAAAATTTAAGTCCAGCGTTCCCACAAAAAAACTTCGGAATCGGTGCTCCATTATGAAAAAAAAAATTTTTTTTGAAAATCCCACATTTTGCAAAAATTGAAATCCCACAAAAACCTGACGTGCTAGAACTTTTTTTTTGACGTTTCTGAAATCAGCATAAAATTTCCTATTAGAATCAGCTATTTTTGTCAAAGGGACAAAAATCGTGTTGACCAGTGTAATTATTAATTATTGTTACAAAAATTGTTCCATGAGTACCTTTGTTGAATTACCAAATACAAATGAATAAATAAATAAATGTATTCACATTCTGTGAATGCTAAAAAACATTGGAGTCCTCCGATATCCTCCGGTATACCGATACTGAAATAGCTTGTTTTATAATATAGAGCTGAATAAGCTTTAAACTGCTCTTTTGAACCATATACTAAATACGACTTCCAGCATTTCAGCTTTAAGTTGCAGATATAATTTTGCTATATAAACAAGTTGTGCTGAAGTGGGATTCCTCGTTGTTTATTTTTAAAATTTGATGACTTATCGTGTGAAAGGGCCAACTCTGACTCTGAGGTTCAAATTTCGATTCTAACTCTGCAGTCCTGATAAGATTGCAAATTGCCTGTTGCCAGGACTTTGTGTTTTCGGACGACGATGGCGATTGGGAGTACTCTCGAGCGGCGTCGCCCCCTCCCGTGGCCGTGCAGGCGGCGCCAGCACCGGTTCCCGCCCCCGCGCCCGCGCCCCGCCCCAGCCCCCGCCCCCGCCCCGCAGCAGCCGCCCCCCCCGCCACGGCTGCCCTCCCTGCGCCCTTCTTCCCCACCCCGGAGCCGCAGCAGCTCAACGGCCACCAGGAGGACCAGCAAGGTGAGAGGCGTCCCATCATCACAAGATAAAGAAAACCACAGAAATCTCATCATGGAGAAGGTAGACTATTCTGCCGTGCAGAGTCTAAACCGCAAATAAGAGCAAATGTATAATTCGCTTAACTGTACCTACAGTAGGGTGGCCCAAAAAATAAATTAAATTTACACCTCAGGGCACCCGCTAAGTTTTTTACTTTAGTTGATAGTAGTAAGTGCTAAAATTTCAATCTCCTAGGTGGAATAAAAGGCTATGCTCAACGTCTCCAAGGTTTTAAAATTTTTGTAATTTTCCCATAATAAAAAAAAAAAAAATTTTTTTTTTTTTTGAAAGAAATACCAAGAAAAATGTGTTAAAGGAAAAAATTAGAGCTATCAATGGTTGTTTGTGAGGAGTGCTTTTATTCAAGTGATTATTTTGGACTTTTTGTAAAAAATATGGCTTTGTCATCTACTATAACACGTCAAGAGGACTCTCTATATCTTGATAGGTGTCAAAGATTTAGAACCAATACCTAGATTTAATCAGCTACCATTCATTATCAATATTATACTATGAAATAAACCAATTTACTACTTCCCAGGTAGTTGTACTTAATTTAGAACAACCCTCGAAATGCCAGGTTTTTTCATATTTTTTCTTAATATTACATGCCTTTGAGCACTGTTTTCCAATTAGAATATTAGCTTCAAACTTTACCCGAATACTTGTTTTACCACTGATAAAAAAATTAGTCGGTGCCCAGACATGTAAACTAGTTTTGAAATTTTCAATATATAATATGGGCCACACTAACCTACAGGTATCATGTTGGCGTAGTTCCCTGTGTTGCCAATACCATAGTCATATCTTGGTCAAGTTAAACTGAGAGTGTACTTGCTTTTATTGTGGTTTAGGTTCTGGAGAGTAGATCTCTGCATCCGCCTTAGATGATGAAAAAACAACAAAAACCTTGTCTTGGAGAAAGACTACTCTGATGGGCAGAGCTTAAACTGTAGTAAAGGCAAAAACACTCATTTTGATTAAAGGGCTCTGTAGGTTCAGTAAGCCAATTCTATATTTGCTCTTATTGCAGTTTAGGTTCCGCATAACAGTATTGATAAACATCAATAGTCTTCCGATCAACTAGAAAACTATTTGGCATTTTGTTTCTTACTTTAATGTTACTTTTGGTCCACACCAGACGTATTCCGCCCGATCCTCACACTTAGGCAAACTAGAAGCCATAAACCCTTTTGAAATAAATAAATATAAGCCTTAGTCAATAATCCAACTTCCTCATAAAAAAATCACAATAAAATGAAGTTTCCTAGGACTCACTGGATAAGGAGCTTACCACATAATGTGATATATGTTTCAGGAAACTTGTCCATGGTACTGGGAACTAGCGACTCCTCGTGTGGCGAGCTGGAGGCCAGTCAGGAGCTGGAGAAGGAACCCATGCCCATACACCATCAGCCAGGTAAACTTATATTTCAGGAAACAGGTGTATCTACAGGGTGTAACAAAACTCGACGTACAACCCGAAAACTGGTGGATCTACATCGTATTTGGACACGATTTTGTAATATGACTTTAATCTGAGCTTGAAAAAAAAATTTTTTTCTTCTCAAAAAAGTTTTCATGAGTATAGCAGATTAAGTTAAATTGCTCAAATTCTTATTAAAACGCGTTTTTAAATTTTGTTTTCTTTATGGATAGTATTAATTTGTATTAGTATTCATTTTTAAATTTTGTTTTCTTTATGGATAGTATTAATTTGACTAAATACATGATATTGAAATGTACATATAAAAATATACATATACTATACATGAAAAAAAAATCAACTTCGTACTTAATTTTCTCGAAAACTAAGGGTCAAATAAAAAAAATATATTCAAACAAAATCGACTCCAAATATTATGTAGATTCACTGGTTTTCCGCTTGTACATCGAGTTTCGTTACACCCTGTATATGTGGATATATAAGTCAGAAAAAAGTAAGAAAATTTAAAGATAAGTTGGCCTCCATCTACATTGATGATTGAAACCCCGGAGTTGTTTTAAAATCGTTAGTGGAAAGAATCAATAAAAAAGGATTGATAAGAATGCTTTTTATTTAATTAAGCAATAAAATTGACGGGATTGTATTCCAGCCCCCCCGGTGAGCACAGAACCCAAGACCTACGCCAACCTCGTCAAGTCCGGAGCTCCAGGATCCTTCGCCCAGGCTATACAGCAACATATCAGCTCTCAGGTAAACATCAATATTTCCTGACTGAGATATCTCTAATTAAAATCTGACTAAGGGCACGTTTCATCACCTCTGTTTAAAACCCGGATAACTAAATGTCGGTTGTAATTTGCTACCAGATTTAAACAATATTTACAACTAACCGATTTCACCACAGAAATAATGACAAATCTATCCTCCGATTAGCTAGTCAGCACTTTTGTCTGGCAACAGTGCAGCGGTGTTGTCAATGCTTTCAAGATGTTTCCTTTAACAAGCTAGAATAGAGTTTTATTATGTTTTTTTAAATATTATACCAATGCAATACAACATATAATATTTCCAATTAACATTACACTATAATATTTCCATTTTAACAAATTTTAAATGCATTAAAAATTTGAGTCGAGTTGTCAAACGATCAAATAAGACGCCATTTTTAAATACGTTTTACAAGGAGATTGGGATAGAAAAACTAATTTTACCGGACTACTTATCAAATACTGTAAAAATCCAACCCGGCAGAAATGTTTTAAGACATTTCGTCATTTTAGTTATAATCGAGTTTCATTATATTTTTTTAATGTGATACCAATCCAATACAACATAAAACATTGGATTATCATTTATAATATTTACATTTTGACTGCTTTTTAATGCATTAAAAAAGTTGGAAATGCGTCACCATATTTAAATGTGATTTAAAAGGGGAACAAACCTCTGACTAAGTTTAGCGGCGTTTTAAATGGGATTTACAATATTTTTGTGATAATCAGAGATGGTGAAATGCATTTTCCAACTTAACTGCGATTTAATAGGACATTTAACGATAATCAGGTTTTAAACGAAGGTGATAAGAATGGGCCTAAATAAAACAAACCTAAAATAATTTTTCTAGTGAATTTGGTTTAATTTGATCTCGATGTTGTCTAAAAACAATAAACCTTTGGTGATGAAGAAATATAGACTCCTGTTTTTTCAATTGATGCATTTGAATTTCTCCTTTCCATTCTGAATCCCGAGATTATCCATCATATAGGAAAGTTCCTTTTTGAGAATGGTAGAAATATTTAAGATTATTTTTGTTTCTCACTAAGTTTTTTGCTTAGATAAAATAATAAGAGTTCAGAATAATGTTATATATTTATTTATTTATACTAACTTCATGTATAGAGTATAGTAAAGCGATTTATTCCAATCAACCATCGACCAAATACTGAATTCATGTCCCCAGGGAGGTCAGATGTCGCGGCCCAGTGCGCGAGAGGCGCCCGCCCCCCAGCAGGCGCCCCCCGGCGGCTCCCCCCCCGGCCCCCCCGCAGCACCAGCGCCCCCCGCCCCCCGCGCACCCCGCGCAGCAGTGACTCTACCAGTGGTAAGTTCAAATCTAATCTGCAAATATTGTGCTACTTCTATTGAATGTTGGGGTGAATGTGTTTGTGACAATCTTATAGGCGAGACAGTGATAGGGAAAATGAAAGCATTTGGTCAAATATATAACCTTCTCTTTTTTTGTTTTTTTCTGAAAAAGAAACTGAATCTATTAATTTTCGCTGATTAATGAAAAAAAAAGACTCACTCGTTTTTAAAACGGTCCATGTCTATGGAAATGGTGGCAATAGTGGTATGATAAATGGAGGAATTTTGAGCCATCTTTCTAGCCGAAAGATAATGTAATACTTTTTTATAATAATTAGTAGCTAAAGCTGATGATGATTTTCCAGAATCAGGAGGTCCCGCAGGCGGGAACACTCCGCCAACTTCCACAGCCGGGGCCGGGCGCCGCTACTCCGACAGTCAGCAGCTGTTCCTGGGCAACTTGCCGCACAGTGCTACCAAGGGTAAGGATATACTTATTTACCTGCAGGAATGTCGCCACTTTAGCGGTACAGCACTTGTCCCCACTGTTTTCTTTTTTTTTTTTTTTTAAATAAAAAGAAACATTTGAGCTCTTATGATATACTCAAATATTTCAATTTCGGGCTGCTTTCAAATAGTCGGAAATAACTGTGCCAGAAAGCAGGAAACAAGTTTTGGTGGAGTGGGATTCGAACCTAGAGATTCTAGTCCAGAATCATCGAATCTACCACTAGACCACAACCCGGTTCATCGGTTTGGATCACCACATTTCCCTACTAATGTAAGGTGTGTGAGGGTCTAACTTGATCGTTGATTGTGCGATCGCAATTCCAGTTCCCTCCACAATGTTTATCTTGCAATGGAGATTTATAATCCACATAATATTAGTGTTCTCTGTAGCTTAATAGGTAAGACGGAGGTTCCGGGTTCGATTCCCAGTAAGAACACAGAAATTAAAAGGGATTTTTCTCAACTGCTTGACAACCATTTATGCATGAAGGAGACAAAATGAATTGAGTGATCACTAACAGCTATTTATGCTACACTTTATCAGTAGAATTTAGAATATTAAAATTAGAAACAACAAACTACACAAGATATTTAAATTTATAATTGGACCCAACTATTAGGGAACGTTTCCCACGTGATGTCAATCGCGTCGAAGCTCATCCATTGGTTGAAATACTCGCTGTTTCTTCCTCTGGCCTACAGATATCGCTAAAGTTATCTTAGCTCCATATATATACAACTGCTCAGTACTAAGATCCGGCCAACTTCACCGCTTATAATATTCTGTACATAATTGGTTTTCCCCTTTGGCAGAGGAACTGCGCAACCTGTTTGAGAAGTTTGGCCCCATAGCCGACCTGCGCGTGCACAGCAAGCCCGCTGGCCCGGGGGCCCCCCGCGTAGTACCCAACTACGCCTTCCTCATCTACGAGGACGCTCAGTCGGCTCAGAACTGTCTGAACTACGGAGTGAGTCCATGTTTCATTACGTTTTACTAAACTGTCAGATAGGTAGGAAACAACAACAGCATAACTAATATTATATGTATCAAATTATTACCAACTGTAATAATTTTTTTGTTCTTTAATGATATAAGAATATCTCTCGTTCTGATATTGAATATAGATCCGGGCTATGGTCATGAATGTATTAACCTCATGATGTAATTAGATACAAGTTGATACACGTATTTATCTTGAAATATTCTTGATAAATTCTAAGATGGAATGCTTGTATCGACTTTTATCAGTATCTCCTTATATCGATAGGTAGATACATTAATGATTCCTCTCCTGGTGACATCTGAGGCAAATTCAAAGTTTAATTAGTTCTAAATAGCTATCAACTACGTTGGTCAACAATAAATTTTATTTATTTATTTAATTAGTGTGAACATATTAAGGTTACATATTTATGGTCCTGGACTGCCAAATAAGCTAAGAGCTGGGTATTGGCAGTACTGAATTGTTATAAATATTAAAACATTACATACCACTACGGTATTGCAATTATTATGAATATTAAAACACTACATACTAATAAACTACTGAAATTATTATAAATTATTAAAACATAGCAAACTGAATATGAATATGAAAAATTAATATTAAAACACTACATACTAATGGTAATGAAATAATGAAATTGTTATAATTATTAAAACATTACAAACTAAGAAAATATAAAAACTGTTATAGCATTAATACATTAAATACCAGAAAATATTGAAATTGTTATAAATATTAAAACATTACAAACTATGTATGAAAATATTGAAATTATTATAAAAATATTAGAACTTTACATACCATGCAAGAGAATATTGAAATTTTAATACGAGTATAATATGCAAAGGCATTCATAGAATGTAAAAAATGTGGCAAATTAATAATTAAAGGAAAAAAAAGAGTTATTACTAAGGTATGGAAAATGTCAAAATGAAAATTTAGCAATATCAAGTACAATATTTATGATTTCTGTGACAGATATTTCATACTAAGAATATATTGAAATTGTTATGAATATTAAGACAATTATAAAATATACAATAAATACAGTAAATAATAACTTATAAATAATAAATAATAATAAATACCCAATAATATACAATAAATAATAAATTACTCACAACCAGAATATATTAGAACTAGAATTAAAGAAGTCATATTTATTTTGATGTAAATTTTCAGTCGTTTTACTACCCCGCTGAGGACGCGCCCGACGCCCAGCTCCTGAATGTGCAGGAGAAGAAGTCCCGGCCGGGTGGGCCGGGGGGTCCCCCGCGGGGGCGGCGGCGGGGGCCGTGGAGGCCCGCGCCCCCCGCGCCCGCCCTACATGCGCGCGGCCCCTTCCAGGGCAAGCGCTAGGCGCCCCCGAGCGCCCACTCGGGGAATCATTCTACACTGTACTACTAGGGAAGCGACACATTCTGGAAGGGTAGAGAAGGCTTACACTCCTAATCGGATATATTGGAAATTATCGTCATCCATTCTGCAATAAATTGGACCAAAACAATATTGCCGTGACAAACCTAAACCGCTCTAAAAACAAAAACACTCTTGGTTCAACTTGACCAAGAAGGCCTATGGTATTGGCAATATGTTTCCAACATATGCCCCTGTAGTTACAGTGGAGCCAATTATATATTTGCTTCCACTGCGATTTAGGTTATGCCAGTTTTGGTATAACATTAACGCCTTTAACAATTCCTTCATAATGATTGCACTCGGGCTTCAATTGCATAAACAAACTAAGCACTTATAAACACTTATATCTGAAATTTCTGATTTTGAAATTTGAACTTTGAAAAAATTGTGATTAATCAATTTGGCAATTTTAAGGTTTTCTTAATAAAAATCAGTTTCAATATTTGATAATTACTCTGTGTTATCTAAGAATTGGTAGGTTGACTATTCATTTTAGTGGTCTGAGTTAGGTAAATTGATTTTGTTGAAGACTAATCCACACTTATCATTGTGATGGTTTTAGAGCTCCTCTGTTTTTTCGTTTCCTAGTGAATCAAAAATGTTCATCAGATGAATTATCTGCGTTTTAATTGGTTGCTAGACTGCGTTTAAAAAATATTGAAATACAATAACACGGATAAAATTATTAATATGAGGCATATTTGATGAACAATTTATTGTAGAATCGATGACACTTTAGCCAGTTAAATCCTACGCTTAAAATAAAATTTGTATTTTATTTAAAGCACACTTGACACGAAAAATATTATTTGAATTTTTGATTAATGAGCTCAATATTTATAAAATGCGTACTTATTTTATTTTTATTAATTACCAATTATGATTGTAAGCTTCCTCTACTTAAAAAAATGTCATCGACATCACTTTTTTATAATTAAAAATAATGTTTTTCTTTTTTATCATTATTCATTATCGATGTAATAAAAATGCAATTAAAATACGTCCCGTCTAATTGGAACTTTCCTCCATATTTTTTTTAAGCGGAACACAATAATCACGAGTTATGTATACATATTGATATATTTTAATATATGTGTTAGATTAATAAATAATAATTGTCACAATATCTGTATATCAACTGCCTAATATAAAATACTAGGTTACTAACCCACCAGCAATCCCTAAGGATGTAACGAGCTCAGGTGGAATGATTTCCTCCCTTATATATTGTAGGGTTATTGCGACCATACAACTCTAGTATTTGAATAACAAAGTAATATTAATCCGTATCACCGTTAAGATAGCCAGCAAATCGCTCTGTAATATCGCTCACTTTGTCCAATTTTTTGACAGTTATCCAGTCAAATCTGGAAATTTTTGATAATCTAGTCTTCACTTTTATCGGATGTACCCGTTACTACTACTACTACTACTACTACTACTACACTACTACTACTACTACTACTACTATTTTCCCTTATCCGCACCCAATGGTTCATAGTATCAGTGCAGTGTATCTTTATTATTTTGTTATGTAAAATAAGATGATCAGCCATCCCGTTGATGACCCGTTTCTGCTAAAAGATTTTTAAGTGTAAATTTTTAATGCTTTAATATATTACTATAATTATGTTATTTGTTTGGTCTAGATGTATTTATTAAAGACTTTTATTTAACTCAATCAGGCTAAAAATTATATTCTTTCAATAATTAGTAAAAGTTATAGTGAATCATTCCATTTGTATGTTTATCAAACTGCCGCTAAAATTCTGCAAAAAATTGGACAAGTTTCTTCCATAGGATATATCTCTATACTCTCTCTTGCGTTTTGTAAAGTGTTGATAATGGTACTACATAATACGAATATACTCAAAAGTATTCATTGTTTAAAACGCAATTTTTGTATCATTTATGTGAGTATTTGATAAAAATAAATACATTAATTTTTATTTATTGTTTTATTTATTAACCTAACATTCTGGTGGAATTTTGATGAATTTATTTTCCAAAGTTGAACATTTTAAAGCAGTATTCATATATACTGCAGATGCTATGTAGATACCTCTGATTAGGGCCATTGGCCTTTTTTTCTTTAGCGATAATGAAATCATATGCCATACCCAGTTATTTGTATTTTGTTCCTGAACTATCCGGACCACGAGCGTCTGCAGCCTGCAAAGCCTGCATGCTGGAGGTCCTGATGAGAAAATATGCTGTTTTTTTTTAGAATTTATGTCTACACAAAAAGTGCAGGAATGGAATGGGACTACGCTGATGGGAGTGTATTGAGACAAAAAAATAATAAATCCCATATTCGCTTCCTATATGGAGCATTATCGACGGTTGAAAGGAAAAAGTTACCAAGTGACATAATACCTGCAAAGGAAAATCATACAAAGCGACATAATAATATTATCAAAGTTTGAAAATTGTGGGATCTTTTGATCTACATTTTTGATGTATGTGAAGCCCAAATTATATTTTTTTTCCCAAATTTAAATTTAATATGAAATAGATACTAATTTTAGATCCCATATTTTCTATATACAGGGTGTAACAAAACTCGTAGTATAACCCGAAAACTGGTGAATCTACATCTTATTTGGAGACGATTGTGTAATGACTTTATCTGAGCTTGAAAAAAAATTTTTTTTTCTTCTCACAAAAGTTTTCAAAAGTATGGCATATTAAGTAAAATTTCTCAAATTCTTACAAAAAAGCGTTTTTAAATTTTGTTTTCTTTATGGATATTATTAATTTGAGTAAATACGTGATATTTTCTCGAAAACTAAGGGTCAAATCAAACAATTTTATTTTACAAAATCGACTTAAAATATTACGAGAATTCACTGGTTTCCCGCTTGTATATCGAGTTTTGTTACATCCTGTATACATATGTGATAATTATTTTTGAAATTGTATAACCTAAATACATTTTATGCTTTGCACGTACCTAATTAATAATTTGGCTGTCATCTAATCATTAATTAATTTAAAAAAAGCTATGGTATAAATAAATCTGAAGATGACATAATGATAATTGTACTATATGACACATTTTATTATAGTATAGGTTAGTATATCCATGGTATTTTTTTCGATTTTTTTTGCCAATTATTATCAAATATAATTTATTTTGTCAAATTAATACTATTCATAAAGAAAACAAAATAAAAAACCGTATTTTAATAAGAATTCACGCTTATTAAAAATAACATTTTAAAAAGCTGTTCTAAAAAGTCAACTTTTTTTCATATAAAATTTTTAGTTCGGTATCAAATAATAAAAAGTTTTTTCTACTCAACTTATCGTATCAAATTGGCACAAAATTATTTGTGCCAATTTGATACTGAAATTTAAAATAAACAATGCAAAAAAAAAAACAATGAAATAAGTGCGAATCCTGACTTCGCCTCTGTAAACACATGCACGCCATACGATTGCAACCGCACTAAATTCTTCAAATCCCTATTTCGCCATACATACCAAACCAAAACTTCACATCAAAATGTCTAATCAAATAATAGCGCAAAATTCTCTAACTGAAGGAATATTTTAACGCTTTTGTGATGTGGATTTATTTTTATTAGCTAACTGGAGTAAGATTTAGTTGCTTGTGTCTTTTACCCTTCCTATACATTCTTCCTATTGGTCCAAACTTCAGATGATGCTGGTTAAAATCTAAAATCGAGTCAGTTGAATTTTAGATCTTCGTGAAGTTGGTCTGGTGTCAGTGATTGCAGTAAATTAAGGTAAGTACTTAAAAATAATTTCATATTACCAACATTTATGTACACATTTAAAAATAATCCCACCCTTAAGATTCCAATAAAATTCTAAACAGAAACTCTTTTCTTCATAGTAGCGTAGGTATTATACCTTCCTAGAGTCCTTTTCATCAAAGTTTTAAGATAATTGTAATTTCTTTTAATTTTTGGTGAGAGGAGCTACATAATTATTGCATAAAATGTATAATGCCTTTGGCAATGTCAAGTTATATTACAAGAAATATTAAAAAGTAAACTTAAAATAAACTTAAATATTAAAAAGTACACTTCCGTGTATTCTGAACTATGATTTTTTAGTTTAAATAATACGGCAGGCCTTGTAAAATAATAATATTATACACGTATTTAAAAAAAAAAAATTTAAAGCAGACTTAACACTGTTCTTTATAATAAATTCGACGTAAGATCTTATGACAGTTACAAACTACCTACTACTATTACTTTCCCTTATCCGCACCCGATGGTGCATAGGGCACTGCATCGGTACACCAAGTGCAGTGATTCTTGATAAAAAAAAATTACATGAAGGTAAGATGATCAGTCTTACGCTTCAGTACCAGTCCAAGGTATCACGCATGAAATATTAATATGAAAATCACACGTAAATAAATATCCCGCGAAAATTCTTGGAAACTTTTATATTTGAAAATGATATTTACATTTTTCACAATAAAAATGTGCATACGACACGTGATAGGATAAAATGCAGTTCTGGTAAAGGAGAGAATAATAAAAAGAAATAATAAGAGAATAATTAAAAATAGTTTAAATAATTCAAATAAAAAAAAACACAATCAACAAACAACTTCTGTATAATAATAATGTATATAATTACGAATAATATTAGGCATACGTTGAAGATTAAAATATCTATCAGGTATCTGTTTTTTTATTTCACTGTAATATACATTGTTGAATCTTAGTAGTTATTACATAATATTTAATGTTTTAAATGATTAAACAACTAAATAAAATAAAAATAAACCGGGTTGTGGTTTAGTGGTAAAGTCGCGGACTCCGGATTGGAAACCCCTGGTTCTAATCTCGCTCCACCACAGCTCGAGTCCTTCTTTCTGACACAGCTATTTAGGGCAATAATTGAGGACCGTTCTCTTTCAAAGTGATACCATAAACAAAATAAAATTTAAGGTATAACCACTTTTATTTATAAAAAAGGATCGTATCAACTAATTATGGCCAATCAAATGGTAGAAAACGTGACCTTATGACCTTTAAGTTCCAAACCATGGCCTTTCAATAATTAATTAATTAATTCACATAGTTCTCGCTGTAAAAATGGATTTGTTAGATGTAGGTTTCACATTGAGAAGGCGTTCCTCAATTTGTAAGTACCCAGTTCCGTAATTGAAATATTTTGGTAAATATCATCATCATCTCAGCCCGTTGAGGTCCACTGCTGGACATAGGCCTCCCCCTGTCGTCTCCACTCCTCCCGATCCTGCGCCGTCCCCATCCACTGTCTTCCAGCAGACTTCCTGATGACGTCTACCCATCTCATCGGTGGACGTCCTTGAGGCCTCTGGTTTCTCGGTCTCCACACCAGAACGCGTTTCGTCCATCTGTCGTCCGTCATTCTGGCTATGTGACCGGCCCATTTCCACACTTCAACCAAGCAATTCGCTGCACCACGTCGCAGACCTTTGTCTGGCGTCGGATCCAATCGTTCCTTTTTCGGCCTCTTAATGTTATTCCAAGCATAATCCTCTCCATGCTCCTCTGTGCAACTTGCAACTTATGGGAGGATTGCTTGGTCAGAGTCATTGTTTCCGCGCCATAAAGTAAGGACGGGCAGAATGCATTGGTTGAATACTCGAGTCTTGATTGAGTTGGGGATGGAGCTTCGGAATGTGGAATTTAGCTTTCCAAAAGCCACCCAAGAGAGATTTATCCTCCTATCCACCTCGGTGGTCTGATTGTCTCTGCCGATGGTGATTTTGTGACCAAGATAAACATAGTTGTCGACTTTTTCCACAGGTAGAATTTTTCCATCCGTGTTGACGTTTGTCATAAATTTCGTCTTGGCTACATTTATCTTGAGTCCAATTTTGGCCGATTCTACCTTTAGGTCTTCAATCATCCCAGTCATCTCATCAAGGCTCTCGGATATAAGGACAATATCATACAATATCATTGGTAAATATACATAATAATATAGAACGCCGAAGTTTATGTTTTATAAATAAATAAATGAAATAAAATAAAATAATAGTTACCTACCTATAATTATTAGGAATATACTTATAAAGTTGACCATATTGCGGAATAGCGGAATCACTAATTTTGTATCTTGGAACGAGTCTAAGGTCAGCCATATCAACAGACCTTCAACATTTCTTATCAACTGCTCCACTCTTCCTAATAAACTTTACTGACGGCAATCTTTGTTCAATTCTGAAACAACATGTTTTTTGCTGGGTGACCCCAAGTGCTTAATTTTAGGTCAGTTAAAATAATCAAGGAATTGGCAAAATTCTTTAATAAGGTACCTATTTACTTAATTTGTACAAATCACATATATCGGATCATGAGTATGTACATCTATAGTGCACTAAGTCTTAATTTGTCGAAAATAAACTGAGAATAGCACAATACCACGTTATAGCTAACAGCTAACACCGACCGCGACCGCCACATTCGCATTCTAATGCCCACTTTATATGAGACAGTTTCTTGTTCAGAAAACTACACAGTTTCTTGTTCAGAAAACTGTGCAGTCTGTCAAACTTCTGTCAAAAGACACGCTAAATATGTGTATTTTTGAAACGCGGTTGTAAGTTATTATCGTATGTTTGCTCTCAGGAAATTGTATATTTAGCTAATTATGTATATATGTTTATTGTTTTTTTTTACGTATTTAAAAGCATACAATAAACCAATGTCTATTTAAACGTTTACATAAAAAACATTGACTGTCATGTCAGCTTAAATCTGACACTAGCACACAGTTTTTCATGCAGTTTTACCTTTCCCGCAGACTAGAGACTTTCTATCGGGCGATAGTTCAGTCGGGCTTTTAATCAGCATGAAGATGTATGCAAGTGCGCATACTACAACGATCCGGTATCGGCCGATTGCTAAGTTTAGTAGGCCTTGCGAATGCCTTTAAACTATCCTATCGATAAACTATCGGCCGATAGCTTAATAAGTATGGCGCTCTTCCACGCGCGCAATCGGGCGATAGCTTTCTCCTTCGTAGTATTGCAGCAATAATAACTTTTCTTGACAATATTGTTCCAACATTCATTGCGACCGCTCTCTTCAAAATTCATTTATTAACTGGAAAATCATTCGAGAGCAGTTGGCCGACTGTTCTCTAGTCTGCGTTCTCATCACCAACCCGACTGTTTTGTTGATTCAGTGTGCGCGCTAGCAGCTCAACCCGACTAAACTATCGCCCGATAGAAAAAGTCTCTAGTCTGCGGGGCACCTTAAAGTTTTAAAAAACCAACTTCATAGAAAAACAGTAACGAAATAAAGTTACCTTTTTGCGATTTCTCGAAAGTTGACTTTTTTGAGTTAGTTTAGTTTCATGGTGCGATATATAAAATGATTCATAATGGTAATTTTATAGTTCTGGGAAGGGTTTACCAATAAGTGTCAGTAAAAAATACCTATCGCATTTATGACGCGTGTACGTTAATCGGTAAATTATCAAAGAGATTTCAATATAATATCTACAAGTAGATACACTGTTAATCCCAGTGCTGAGTAGCTAGGAGCTGACAAAATGTTTATTTCAAATGTTTTTTCAAATATGACGTAGATTCACTGGTTTCCCGCTTGTACATCGAGTTTTGTTCGCGGTGTATTGCAGTTTGAATAGAAAGACAATGATTAATGATGACATCGATACTTACGAATGCCTACATTGCAAATTTGATTTTTTTAATGTGTACATTATTTATATTATATAAAATAATAATATTATCTACTAAAGTATAGCATTTTATGTTTTTTTTTCGCAGATCAGCGAAAAAATAATATTAAATTCAAAATTTTTGACGAGTTTGTTGATTACCTACCTAGTAGGTTAATTCGGGGACAGGAAATGAAAATTTTGCGTCCTACAAATATGAGTTAACGCTTAACAAGTGCAAAATTACTACTTATTTTGGAGTTTGTCACGTATGTACCTACTTTCAACCTACCGTGTCTCTATTCTCTTTGGTTATCACGCAGCTTTCCATGTTTATATCGCGTTTTATGGTAATCGCCTTTCTCTACAAAAATTATCATGTTTTAATGGAATATTGTTGGAAAATGTTTCATTTGTTTCATACAAATAGTAAGTTTTTTCAAAATATGACCACTTTCATAGAAGAATTCGATTTTAGTTCAAAGAATAACTCCGTGATAGTCACATGATAAAGATTAGGAATTGCGCGACAGGTCTCGTATAGGACTTCACAGTCATCAGAGAAGCTGCTTTTCTCGCCTGCTTTCTCGATGATTGCCGCATCTTCATTGTCTTTTGAAGACGGACGATCGCCAATAAAAAATCTCAACCATTTTTGACTAACCAGTTGTACCAAGAAATATTTAAGTCTATATATAAGTCAAAGTCTAAGATATGGTAAGATATTTCTAGATTATATGGCTGTCTATTTTAGGTCACATCAACGTTTCTTCAATTAGGTCTCTAGTATGTTGTAGAGATGTTCTAAATAATGAAATCAGGAGATCAATTTCAGCAATAATAAGCAATAAGTGTGTCGAGTGTGTTTGGTTCGGAAATTGATTTATTACTTTGTAATTGATCTATTGTAAACCTTATCTGTCACCATCTACTTGTGCGAAGACACAGAGGCCATCCTACTACTAAATAATATATCAATCAATAATGTTGTGACGGGCTGCGAAATTCAACACTAAAAATTATTATAACAAATTGTTATTGCATCAAGAATAATGGGCGAATAGTTCACACGCCTCAAAGGCAGACTTTGTAATGATTTAGTGAAACTGACTCATCCCATTTCTCTCATCTCTGCTCTCTTCTGTTTATACACAATTAATTCATTCTTTTTTGAAGTGAAAACTTCTTTAGAATCGTTGGGAGTGATTTGAAACTCTATGAAACGAAAAAGCGACACTAAAAAGAGACAAACATATAGATCTATGGGATTTAGCCTGCGAGAGAATGAGATAGAACACAGTTTCCGCCGGCTGGCAGTAGTTCCCATCTACCTCATCAGATACATCTACCAGTTGATCGCCGGCACCCCTTATACTTTTTATAATGTCCTAGGCTATAAAACAGAATTTGTTCTATTCATGTATATATCTGAAAAGTGATTCGACTCCCAAAATTTGGTAGCAAAACCGAGGGAGAAGGCGCCTTGACGCGGTATTTCACAGATATATTGATAACATAAGCCGCTCGTATCACTTGTAGAAATTGAAGACATGGATCATGAATAATAAAATGAAAAAAATTTATCAACTGGGTAGGTACCAATATTTATAATAAATAAATCCTATAATTATCCCACTCCTGATACTGCATTTTATCTCATTATCTCTCAGCTTAGTTTTATTAAGGTTTCACTTCTACCTGGTGTGAACTACACACATGTTTTTTAAAAAAACTAATATTGGCGCTTTTGCTCTGTGTCTGGCATCCTTAGGCAGACTTTAACTGCTTATAATATGCTTAAATTTAAAGATCATGCCACAAGCGAGACTTTCTTGTACATTGTATTCGTACCGTAACAAATAATATTTTAACAAGTTTTATGTCGAATCGAGTATAATGTGAGGTACGCTTATAAATACGTAGAACGACACGTTTTAGAAAGGTTGACGAACTATAGACTACGACATGTATAATTTCTGCATTTTGGCAAACTGCCAACACCATAAATGAAAGCATGGATTGATATCCGAGCGTAAAGTACAAAGTTTTTTGGGAGTAATCCTCGTTCTTTTCCCTGACCCTTAAGGACTATTCACACATATCCGTGACCGTGACGTGACGGGGACGTACCCTTCCGTGTTACTTTTCGTATTCCATATAGCCCAGTCAAATGAGATTATTTCGAAAACTACGTGAGATACGAAGAAAATTAACAGAACTATTGCTTTTGGTTGGGCTAGTGCGTTTTCGAGATTTTAAACAAAAAAAATTTGGTTGTCTGTAGAGTCGGTTAACGGACGATAATTTTACGTGATAACGTCATAAGAAAAACATTGATGAAAAAAAAGGATACTTTTATGAATTGAATTGAATTATTATTACTGAATTATTTATTTATTTATTTATTCACGCCCATGGGGCTTTTACAAAATAAATGTAAGTATCAGTACCAAAGCGACATATAAAAAAATTATAATAAAAACTATTAAAAAAAAAACAAAAAATCTCAAAAAATCTATCGACAGTCTATCGAACAGTCAATCGAACAGGGATCACTTTTTCGGTGATACACAGTAATGTCGTTAATATTGATTGTTATCTTATGGTACAGAATATGAAATATTTATTTAAGGAAATATTTTGTAAGGTTATGTTTAATCTGCATTTCATTGGTGTGAAAGATATCGATGGTATCACCTAGTTTGTTGCCAATAATTGCTAGCCTATTTCTTAAACTATGGTAATGCATGTTAGTATGGGTTTTTTCTTTTTTGGAACAAAGCATTATACCTAGTAGCTCTCCGTGGAACTCGAAAATTTATCAATTCAATTAAATCAACACAGTAAAAAAAGATATAACAATTTTGTAGAGCAACATAAAATCAAATATGTCTCTTCGGTCACATAGCGATGGAAGTCTTAGTACAGTCTGCAGTGCACTGTAATTAACATTATCACTAGACAAATTCAGTTTGTAGTTAATATGCCTTAAGAACTTTCTCTGTATTGATTCTAAGGATTTAATATGAACTGCATAATGCGGTGACCAAATTTGAGTGCAGTACTCTACTTGACTTATCATTATTTTGTATAATACAAAGCAGGAGTTCATTAAAAATTACAATTTTTTCCATAAATTATCTTTTTTGTTTGTTTTTTCTTCTTGTGTGCTGCTGCTGTCTCCCTTCTACTCGGACGCATCGGCCGATGAAGTGGAAGAGAGATAGATGCGTCACAAACCGAACGCTTAGGCCGATCGTGTCTCTCTATCGCTTGTTCCGCGCTCTCGCTTGCACACTCGGCTCAGGCGGAACGTGACGATGAGTCATGCTCTTTCGTGTGTGCAGCCGGCGTTCATCGATTTATTAGACGTTATCACGTCAAAAACAATAAAAAACATAGGATTCAATTCAAGTAAGAGCGAAATCTGTAGCTCAATCACAGATAACTATCGACGTAGTTAAAAACGTGCTAACCACGTGCTAACGCTAACCATTTGACCGATCACAATGAACTTACGTTCATACCACGAGCATTGCCGAGCGTTGCCGAGCACCATAGATGATAGTAAATATCGCGGCGAAACGTCAAACGTCAAATCAACGCGCGTGTCGGATTGTTTATTATGTCGACTGCTTTTCTCAATATTTGGCTTGCCGAACGCCTGACATACCTTTCAATACCGCGATCGCTGAGCCGATCATTGACGATCTGAGCCGAGGGGAGCCGATCTACGCTATATCGCGGCCTTACGTCAAATGTCAAATCATCGCGCTTGTCGGATTTTTTATTATGTCGATGCTTTTCTCAATATTTGGCTTGCCGAAAACCGGCTAAATTATAATAAAGATTGAATGAAGATTTGTGCGAATAAGATATATCTCGGGAAATGGCTCGCGACTAGTATGCGCTCGTTTAATAATCCCGATCGATAACTTTTTAACGCGTGTTCCATTGTGATCGCGAAAACGTTAAACATCCATGGTAAGAAATCGTTATCACGTCGCTTATTACCGCGTCGATAGTGATCTGTGATCGAGCAACTGAGCGTATTTAGACTGGGCTATCTATATAGGACACGGAAAAAAGCAACTCGGTACAATGCGTCTCATCACGTTACGGATATGTTGTGTGAATAGACATTTATTCTCCGCTTTGTATGCTCCCGAAAAGATTTTCTTTTCTATGATTTTCGAACTCAACTAGAACCGTAGAACCTTATGACAAAACTCGTATTAGTTTTATAAGGACTATTGTAAAAAAATTTAAAATAAAAATAAATAAATAAAACTGTCAATAGTCGCCTTTACCAAAAATACACATAGAAAACTACGTGTGCGTTAAAAAATTTGAAGGTTTCCTGTCTGGTTGTGAAAACTAAAAAAACTTGACGTAGAGACAATCTTTTGTAAATTTACATACTTAGAAAATTTTTTGATAAATTGAAAAAAAAATCGTATTTTATTATTTTTTTAAAAATTTTAGTATGGGTACATTTAAAAGGCGGTTCGTCAACTTATTCTTAGATACCTACCGCCAAGTGGTTTTTTAATCTATAAAATCTTATAACAAATAAACCAATAATCTATTTTCAATCAATATCTGTTTGTGAGATCAAAGTCTGATGTCGCCATGTTTTCATTGAATTTCCAAATCACAGCTAGTGACAGATATAATATTGAAATTAATGTGGACGAAATAAACTCGTGAAATCCTGCTGCATATTTTAACATTTTGACAATATTATTCCAAATATCTATGTTACAATATCGCACAGTGAAAAGTATTGGGCAGTAACTGAAAATGAAAAAAAAAATATGGATAAAATATATTCTTTATTGAATTAAATGTATGAATTAAATGGAATTAGATCAGTATGATATGTGTGGGTGGAGGAAATGGTTATCTATATAAACAAAATTATGTTTATAGTAGGTATTATGTATTTTGTTAACAGTGATTCTACGCGTGGGAAGTAATCGTTTTCCATCACAAGATTTTACAGAATTATTCTGATTTTCTGAAAACTAGAAAAATGCCTGAGATTTGTTTTAACTCTATTTAATTTGGGGGTGAAAATTACTAATTATTGAAGGCCTAAGAAGAAGAGTGGTACAAGCAACATAAGAAAAACTTTTATGTGCTAAAAAAGATTGTGCCAAAGACAATAAATTGAATAATATAAAACAAAAAATTAATGTTATCAAAATTTAATAATAACAATGCTGTTGAAAAGAAAGATAATAATAATATTTAAAAAAAAAATACGTTTAAACGCAGACTAAAATTTAAACTACTACTACTACTTTCCCTTATACGCACCCAATAGTGCAAAGGGCACTGCAATTGTATACACCAAGTGAATCATGATAATTTATTACGCGAAGGTAAAATGATCAGTCTTACGCTTCAGGGCCAATATGCAATACATACTTACATATTATCCGCTACCCATTTTTCAGTTTCAAGTTAATTGGTTAAAATGTTTGTTCCTGAAATACTGTTTACGCTCGTCATAATGTTGAAATAGCAGTATCCACGAGTGCATTAGCTGCAGTCAATAAAACAGCTATTTGTGCATTGAAATGCGTTTGCAAACTGTCAATAGCTTCTTGTTCACAGGAAATACAATATGTGTGGCACTCTATGTTTTATGTGGACAATGATCTCATTCTACGACCACACAAACTTGTCTCAATGTGGTAATGTTTATATTAAGATTGAGCTACTATCAAAAACCTAACTCTTATAAATACACTACTTTATAATTATACGTGGTGTTACGAAACTCGTAGTACAAACCGAAAACTGGTGAATCTACATAACTTTTGGAGTCAATGTGTAACAATATATATATATATATATATATAAATATATATTTTTTTTCCTTCTCATAAAAGCTTTCATTAGAACCGCAGAGTACTATAGTAAAATTACACTTCATATTAAAATGCTGTTTTTAATTTTGTTTTATTTATGGATACTATTGAATTGACTAAACGCATGTTATTTCATAACAATTTGCTAACATTAATCGGAAAAAAATCAACCTCGTAATTAATTTTTCTCGAAAACTATGGGTTAAAAAAAAAATCTGCAAAATCGACTCCAAATATTATGTTGATTCACTGGTTTCCCGGTTGTACATTGAGTTTTGTTACGATGCCACTGTACCCTTTAACTATGTTGTAATAAAATAGTTATACACTTAATACAAATTACATGTTCCTTGACAAACTTTAAAATAAAATAAAGCGACGTTATTAAAATATGTGTGATTGGAAATACTTAAAAACCTGATTTTACTTTTTAACAAGCTTTTATAGAAAATCGAAAAAGCTATCTCTATGTTGGAAAACTTTTTTTTAGATTAACCTTTGCAAGTTGTAACGACTCGTCTCTGTTGAGATAATATTTATCTCTGGTTACGAAAGGTCAGAAATGGTATGCTTTTCATCGATATGTTTGAAAAAGATATTTTAGCAAAGCGATTTTATCGAAGGTGATCACTTAAACGACTTAAAATAAAGTAAGTAAGTTAACACTTCTTATCAACAATATTGATTGAACTAGTCCGTAAGAGGTTTTTTTGGATTTCTTGATGAATGATTTCCCATAAACATATATATTTTTAAAGCCGCTGTTTGTTAAGTTTAATTTTATTTTATTCATTATAAACGCCTATAAAGGCTTTTTATTAAAAAAATACAAAACATAGTGTGAAATACATAAAAAAGTAAAATACATTAAAGCCCCCGCACCCGTTACGAAAATTTCATTTTAAGCCTCCGCCCGGTACGAAAATGTTATTGTTTTAGTGATTTAGAATTTTTTGTTTATTTTGTAATCCAAGATGGCGGACGCAATTTTTAAAAATAATATGAACATGGGTAACGTTTTCTGGGGAAATAGGGGTCTTAATTTTATATTTACATTTTGGTAAGGTCAACTGTCAACTTGACCAAATATCCTATTTTTATAGCCCCTATGACCCCCTAAAAAGCTACATGTATAGTACAATATTACGGCACTGCCAACATTGTGAAAAATGTATGAATAATAAATTAATCATATATTAAACATTTTAATGGGTCATCGTTTTAATTCGTAATTAAGTTTCGACTTAATTACGACTTTCAGTCCAGCATATTATAGGGCCCTTGCACCGCACAAAAATAATTTTAATATAATGCTAATATCAATAGAAAATGGAAAAGATAAGTTGGTTTATATTATTAAGAGCATGCGTTGTGACGTGACCTGTGGCTGTTTCTCCCACACATCCTAGTCCTCAATATTCTCCACGGAATTTAGGAACTAGCGCTATGATTTTTTTACGTGTTTTAGATATCGACCAGGGCTGTAGCTCAATCACAGATGATGGTCGACGTGCTTAAAAACGTGCTAGGCATTTGACCGATCACAATGAACATACGTTCATATCACGGTCGCGTTGCCAAGCACCATAGATGAAAGGCATTACTTTGAAAATGTTTCGTTTTATTGATTTAAAGCAAATAAATGGCATGATAAAGTGTGCAACAAACAATTAAAAACTCTATAATACTAAATTATTTTATTGTAACTCACAGTTTTGGCATATTTAATACATATTAAAGCAGTAATGAATAATCGCCGATCGATAACTTTTTGACGGATGTTCCAAGTTGTGATGCGCGAAAACGTTAAACATGCCATGGGGTTGAAGAAATCGTTTATCCACACGTCGCTATATTAGCTACGTCCGATTAGTCCATCACTGTGATTGAGGCTATCTGGTATTACAAGAAATAATTCGACATGTGTATACGAAGGTCGGGTACGAGTCGACCATCGACCTAGTATCGACGTAGATCCATAGAAAATCGACGATACAGAGTAGATATCGACGATCAATACCGACCTGTACCGACCCATATGTCGAAATATTGATAATCGTTTTACTTTTTGAATAATTCAATTATCTCGCTTAATAAATTAAATAAAAAAATATACAAACACTTTCCTTGTAGATATGTAAAAAGAGTGAAAATACGATTGCTCAAGAGTGATATTCCAGGGAGAACATCAAGGACAATAATTGTGTGGAGAAACGGCCGCAGTCAATATGGCTGTGCAATCTGTGCATCCTCTCAACACTTCATTTCGCGATATACGTACACATCGTTATTTCATATGTTATTATGAAGTAACCAGGAATTCACAGAACGGGAGCGATTTAACAGACTTTGTCGGAAATGCTTTATCTGTAACGGGATTGTATTCTTCCCTCCGATCACAATACACAAACATGGGATATTAATATACCAAACAAACACGAGCTGCACTAAATTCAATACATTTACATACTCTTTATATAAACAATAGCGCCGACATCTGGGATTTAAATCAAACCAAAAAAAACAAAAAGGCATGAATAAAGTTTTTAAATTTTTAAATTTTTATACGGGTGTAACAAAACTCTTTTTTTTCAAGGGGGAAACCAGTGAATCTACACCCTAATTTGGAGTG
>JAGVSP010000419.1:0-116241 GCA_022494985.1 Micrasema minimum | reverse complement strand
TTTTTTTACTATTTAATTTAATAAGAAAAAAATCATCGTTTAGTTTTATTTTTACCGTTAATTTGCATGTCAATATCATTAAAATATTTCATCGGGCATAATATCTTGATTGCATTCCGTCAATCCAATTATTTCCGGAACGTAATAAATATTACTTAAACCAATTGCCAAATAATTTGATCATCGCCTACCGTCTATTGCTCTTAATTGCTTGAGTGATTTACCCTCCCGTTTCTTTGATAATAAAGCTATATTTGACCCGTATTACTGTTACTGGTCACATTATTTTATAAATCTTGCCTTCGGCGTTTATTAATCCAAGAAAAACGTACAACTGATGTAAAAAATGTTCTAAAGATAAGATGTCTTGATAAAATCAAACAATCTCTAGGTGTTCCCGGACTTCCCCGAATACTTTGGTAATTAACTTTCAAATAGCTGAAGTTTGTTTCCAAAGAACAGGACCCAGTTATTCTTCAGGAAGATTAATCTTTTTCTTCGCTTTTGTGTGATCATTTTGGTAGGCAGGAAATTAAATAATTCAGCTCAGAAAATCAGAAAGAGTTAACAAATAATTGTTGTTATCGGTATACAATTAAACCAATGAATATTGAAGTAATACTCCTTTGTACAATTCACTCTGGCTTAATAATTTCTTTTTATAAATAAACACAAAATCATTTTTTAAATTTAAAAACTACCTCTTTCATGCATACCTACCTATGTTTCAATGTGAAATATGAAATACTAAAATAGTTGGTTTACCTATTAAATCGTAGGTTTTTGGGTTACTTATAAAATGAAGTCACATGTATGTTGGACGATAGTATCTTTTAATAATTGATTGAATGATTTATTTGGTTTCCTGCATTTTCGTAAATTTATCATAGTATTATAATTTATTGAATATCATTACATTTTACCTGCAGATACACGATTTACAGTGTGAATAATTACATATTTTTCCGTTATTTAATAATTTAAATACATGCTTTCCATGGTGACATCAGTTTCAACCTATGACAGCATTTTTAGTAAAAGTAAAAGAAATTGTTTAAACTATTGTCACTTGAATCATGAACCGGGCTGTGGTCTAGTGATAGATTCGGGGATTGCGGATTAGAATCTCTAAATTCGAATCCTACTCCAGCACAACTTGTTTCCTGTTTTCTGGCACAGTTATTTTCCGACTGTTTGAAAGCAGCCTAAAATTGAAATATTCAAGTATATTAAAATAACTCAAATGATTCTTTTAATTAAAAAAAAAAGAGTGATATCACAACTTTAACCTGTTGTTCCCGTTGGTTATTGTTAGAAATCAAATAATACAATATTCAAAAAATATGTGTTGTAAAGTGTTTTTGTTTTGATTTACCCAAATTATGTATTTATTTATTTATTTAAGTTATTTAGAACATAACAGAAAAATTTCAATTCATTCTAAATACAATACAATAATAAATCATACATGAATAGATAGTTATATGCTAGTATAATGAAAATTATCCATATATGAAAAACAAATAACACAGATAGTTATTATTATTCGTTAGAAGATTTCGAATATCAACTGCCTTCAAACCGTCAGTGGTGTATGAAGTAATTTTTGATGACTTTTGCTCGTCGGACAAGGCTTATTTCATCGATGTTTTTACCTTACAACTTACAACGAATAAGAAATAATTTATCACTAGGGGTTAATCAAATTAAACGAATTATTTGCCTTAGAATCTTCGAATAAGTATTCTATATTTCGATTCTTAGAATCTAATTTTTACTACCCAGGGACCGGTGTTTCGTCGCGTTAAAATATTTTTCTACAAATCATTATTTATTACCGCACAAGAATGTGTACAACATAAAAAAACACGTTCCCGCCTTTCCTCAGTTGCGACTGCCATTACACACGGGTGTTATGTTCTCTGTTGTCCTTGTAATGGATACAGTGCAGAGCTAAACAAGACTACTTTGTTTACGGTTTCGATTTCAACAATCGATCGACTAGTATTTGTACAGACAGTGAGGCAAAATCTGTACATGTCCCTCCGAATTAATACAATATCATTCGATTGAAAAAATAAGCTACAGCGTATTTTTCATACTGTTTTCTGAGTTTCAGTTCTGCACACAATAGTAATAAGCAAATGAAAAACGTTATATTCAAATTGTCCCACTAAATCTAGTGATCTTTTTGTTGGACAAACTTTTAAACCGGAGATGACATTACACGAGTATACGTTAGTATCTAGCAAAAAAATAACTACATCATTTGTCAGTCCTTTACCATATCTACATATTAGGGCTCCGATCATCAATGTATCTATATGTAGATATAAGTCGAGGTCGATACAAGCATTTATCTTACCTCGATAAATTCGATTGGCCTCGCCTCGGCTTCGTATCGACTTATATCGGCTGATATCAACGTTGATGATCGAAGCCCTGATATCGAATAATTTGGAAAAAGAAGGATGAAATTAGACTTAATGCTGCTGAAATGCGATCTCTCAGGCGAATGTGTGGTAAGACAATGTATGCTAGGTGTACAAATGTCGAAATTAGAGCAGAGTTTAAGGCTGATATAAGCATTATCGACAAAATTAAGAAAGGGCTTTTACGATGGTTTGGTCGTGTGGAGCGAATGAGTGATGAAAAAATGGCTAAAATATGTTTTTATGCAAGTGTCCCTGGATGTAGAAGCCGCGGAAGGCCGAGAAAGACAAGGCATGACCAAGTACGTCAAGTACTTGAAAGTGGACATGCGAAAATTCGGAATAACTGGCGTATGTGCATGAGAAGATGACATGTATGAATGTAGAGGAAGCAAACGAAGTCTGTTAGGACATAGTGGTATGGCGTTCTATCCTCTCTGCCTACCCCTACGGGGAAATGGCGCGATGGTTAGTTAGTTAGTTAGTAAACAATAACAAAACTGTATTTGATTCTAAAAACTACTAGTTATTTGATTATTCAAAATAAATTAAAGATTCTCTCAATATTTTATTTTTACAACGTCAGACGCTAATTACGTAAGAAAATTTTGTCGGGAAACCTGAAATTTCCATCCGAAGTTGTGCGTTGTGCTTTACTGTGGGAAATTCATTATTTAGACGTCCCTGACTTAATGAAAAACTCAACTCCCCTATCACTTTTATTGTTATAAGGATAATCACGAAATTCTACCTCTTATTTTTATTTTGATCATTGGGAAAATACCCCACGCATGAAGCAAAATTTTGCACGTAATTCCTGGCAATTTTTTTCCATATATTATAATACACTATGTACCCATCACCATTCTCAGGCTTTTAAAAATATAAATAATTTACATCAATTATTGCTTTGATAAGCCCTTCTGTAGAAAGCATGTGAAACAATTTGAAAAATATATATTCGATAATTCGTTTTTGTCATGAAGAACATAATATATAGAAAATTGTTTACGCGTTGCAATGAACCTACTTTTTGTCTTCCGGTTGGGTTGTGATTCCAGCCACTGTATTCTCCGGTAAATGCATGTACCGTGACGTCAGCATAATGCCTTCCCGCCTTTATTTAAAAACGTTTCAAACATGCCTCGGATGACGCGGTACGTATGCCAAAGGACATTCCGCAAACATTTGAGGAATAGCACCAACACCTCAGCACGAGAATTGGCGTATCAGAAACAAAAGCACGCGCTTCTTGCGAGAGTTTTTTTCTCATCTTTACAATAGTCACTTTTAGACTATTTGGCAACGTTCCTTATTAAAAATAAGAATATTATAGCGAGTGGTTTTGCCGCCCTTCGAGAGAATAAAGAAGACTTGAAGAGGGGGAGAGTGTAAGTAATGAGACCAACTTGAAATGCTCACACGTAATTGGTATGCTTACACATTACGAACTCGTCAAATTCGCTGTGCGGCACTTTAAATACCTTTACCCGATTACAAAATGTAAACGCTTTTATCCGATCATCCGTTTTGAAGAGACGCTTTCATACTATTTGTTGCTACTTGAGACTTGTTTTAAACGAATACCATTTTGACAACATCTTGTAAATACATAATATGGATATATTTTTGTTTTAAACAGTTGCATTCCCTGGAGTGCACAGTGTAATATATTTTATCGGATACCAAAATTTGGACACAGTAAAATACTATTAGTATCTCAAAAACATTAAATCTCACCATCTTACGAAAAACTTCTTGTAAGCCATGTTAATGTCTTATCAAATTTGTTGGTTTTCAAAAAAGGGTTTTTACCTTTCTGGTTGTATCTTCTCTGTAAGAATCTTAATGCTATTTTTAGATTCCTTTTATAGCGCATTTATGTTGCCCTGTTATTCTGAAAGCTTCCACATGGACCAGGACTGATAGTGTTATATTTTGAAAGCACTTTAGTTTGAAGACTTCACATAGAATCTTGGTATTTACAGCGGTAAGCGGTACAGAAATAATGTAGAACACATTTATTGGAATTGTTTGAGGTATCTACAGTCCTGAAAATGTAAAAAAAAGGCTAAAAAAATATGACTTCCATAAACTTAAAATGGTACAGCAACCATAAAATTTACCACATATTCATTATACGGGTTCGTAATAATTTTTTGTATTTTGAACATATTTAAAAAAAAATCTAGTAAAAAATCACTAGATTACTAACTGAGCTAAAAGGCAGACTTACCAGAATGTCTGTATTTTTCCGGACAGTCTGTAATGTTGTACGTAATATAAGAGTTGATAGTAAAATGTGTTTATTTGAAATCGTTGAAAAAATTTATTATGCGAATTTTATATGAAAAATATAGTAAACCTAGCTATGGAATCTTTTAACTTCATGCATTTTTGAGTAAGCTCATATTATAGATACCAACAGCTTTGTTTTTTTTTAAATTTTAATATTAACGTTTTAATGATATACTCAAATATCTCAATTTTGGGGCTTCTTCATTCATTATTTCGGAAAACTTTTTAAAGAATGCTTTGGAAGGACGAATACACACATATACATACTCGTATATACATCCCTTTTTTCTCAGCTAGTACGAATACTTTAAGCGTTATCCATATTGTTTTCCAATATACCCTCAAAAGCTCATTTATCTTTCTGTGCCTTACAAGTTTTATTTTCAGACGGGAAAAATCTTCTTTGTGTAAGTATATTATTATTTCTTTTCTACATGCAAACTTCCGTTTTTTAAAATAAGTATTGTAGAATTTGTATATTTTTCAAATATTTTTTGTTACGCGAGCCTCTTCACGTGCCAGACTTTTATCAAGCTTATGGTAGAGTTATATTACTGATTCTGTTTTATTTCTCATATTCGCCAGATGGAATCCGCTATTTGAGTCTAATGGAGACCTTTTATAAATTCCGTATAATTTTTAAAATAGCCTTCATTATTTTACTTCTACCTAGGAAATGATGACTAAAGTTTAAAGCGTGGTTTTGAAGGAAAACCTTTTAAAATATGACCACCACGGAAATGCAATAAAGAGGAAGATTCTCGGACTTGGTCGAAAATATGTTGTAAGTTTTTATGTTTTATAAAAAAAATAAAAAAATAAAATTAAATTCAAGTGTTTCAAATTGAAAACAAAAATAAAAGGGGTTTATAATACTAATTATATATATTTTTTTCGTAACCGCATTTAAAAAGACACTAGCACTATTTACAGAGAAACAAGTCATTATTTTTTACCACATTCCTTTGACGATACGCAATACTCAATTAACTTTAAAAAGATTCATTGTAAACATTGTAGTAAATATTTCATTTTATATCCCTACAGAGATGAGGTAGAATTCTTTCAAATTCAGGAATATGGATATTCGAGCGTTTACAGTTTACGTCTTGGGATAAATACAGATTTGTGTACAAGTATTTGAACACGCCCAAAATGTTGTATTGTAGTAAATCTTTCTTGAAATCGATATTCATCAAATTTATATTACTCATCAGTAAATTGGAATGATCATAATGAATATGCAAAAAAGAAAATAACACCGGTAACAGGGATACTTTTCAGATTTCAAAAAATGCTTTCTGTATCACAGCTCCGGTCGATTTATTACTCAATAGTCCATTCTCACCTATCATACCTTTGTTGTATTTGGGGTTTCGCAACAAAGCAAAAGATTTCGGAGGTCCAAGTAATACAGAATAGAGCAGTTAGAAATGTTATTCACTTGCCGTACGATACACATATAAAAGATTTATACTTTGAGACAAAAATCATGCCCTTTCACATGCTTCCTACATACGAAATTACTTATTCAATATTACATACAATGTTTGATTCAATGCACACAAACATCGAGACCACTTTTAATAGAGACGTTCATCAGCACAACACCCGTTCACGCAACAAAATACAATTAGAACCTACAAATACAACCAAATTCGGTACAAGATCTCTAAAATACATAGCATTTTCTGAATTTAATTTGTTACCTGACATGTTTAAGATCCATGTATCTAACTATCGAAACAGGACCTCTGATTTGAAGAAATATTATTTTAATAAGTATTTTGAATGATACCTTTTCTACTTGCATCGATATAATATATGGTTTTGCTGTTTCTGTAATAATAGACTTTTATTGTTTCTTTAGGTTTTATGTTTTTATTGGATTGGGTCTGTTTTTTGTATATATTGTGTTTATTTTGTGATCTAAGCGATGTCAGTGCGTATTAGAATAAAATAATTGTGTTTTTTATTTGTCCCTAAATGAGTTTAATGTAAAAACTCCTAGGGAGCATTTGATTGAAAAAGAGAAAATTCTGTATATTCTTTTTTTTCTATGTAATGTTATTTTTATGAATAAAAAATTCAAAAAAAGTTATAACACCAAAAAAATTAAATGTGCAGCGCATGTTTATTTAAACGTAGTATACAACAACTCGGAGCGATTTCTCCCAATAAACCACACTAAAAATTTTCATTGTAATACAGAGCGTTCAGGAATCGACCCTCGCTTCGGCTCTGATACAATAAATTTTGTACAATATTGCCAACGGGCCAGACTTTTTCGTTTTCATTTTAATACTGGTTTCCATTCAACCCGTTTACTTCTTTCTCTGAAGAGTTTAAACCCCCCGGTATATAGCGTTCGCAGGAGAGAAAATCTCTCTCATATAGAGGCGTGGCGAGTGTATTACAGATTCTGGAATTCGACCATTGTTCTATTGTGTTGTCTTTGAAGAAGCCTTAAGGAAAGAGGGATGTGCCATCTCTTGGCATCTTCACCGAGGACATACTCTGCATTTTCCTGCTCAATTGATTTTAGCTTTTAGAACCCACCTTTACAAAACACTGCAAATACCAATGGAATACTGCCGCAGAGCATCTAAAATCAAAGAAAACCTCTTACATTTTTTTCATTGGTAATTTTTTTTTATAGATGGGTTGTAGATTTGTTAAAATCTTTAAACTCAATAATCAATTATTTCGATACTGAATAATATGTGAATTACTGCTCAAGATCAAGGCTGTGGAATTGGAGCCGAGAAATTATTGACTCGTACATGACTTCTTTTTAGAACTTTCTGAAGAAAAAAAAACTGTTCAAGTCAATGTCTAAATTTAAGTTGAATGAGTTAGAGATGGAAAGTTTTCACCCATAACCCTGTTAAAAACTGTATGTAACTACGAGTAATCGTTAAAGTTATTTGAAAATATTAATTTCATTTTCAAGTACCTCCCTTATATTATTGGTATTTAGGTTAGTATTCGTAAATTTTTGTGCCGAACTAAATTTCGAGACTTCCAAACATTCCATCGAACAAATATTTCTCATGTGTAATATTTTGTGTTCTCGTCTGTTCGCTTTGCCGACGAAAAATGCACAAAATGAAACATTCCGCGCGTTGGTTGTGAATATTTTTTCAGTCACTTTTAGTATCGTTATGTGGTATGAAATTGTTATGCTCTATTTTTATTCTTTTATAGTTTCATTTTAAAAAGCCAAAATATATTTAACATCATACACTCCCAGAACTCGACTAAAAATGTTTTTATTATTGCTGGTAATTTTTATGAGCAGGTATTAAATTTATTTCAAATGTAATATTTACCTATCTTTGTTTGCACAACAAACAAAATACAAGTTGACGTCTTACCCATTATCCATCACAAACTGTCTAGGTAGTAGAAATGCTATTTCTTAACAAGAAAAGAAAAATATATAAGTAACCTAAAGATAAATGCTAAATCACATTCATGCCTTTATATTTATTCTGAAGTAAATTACATTGGAAATCACATTTTGGTTGCTTTTCCCAACAGTAAACTTTCTAACAACAACATTTTGAAATTAATACAAATACTTGTAGACAAATTACTGGATTATACCCATGCTGGGCTGATATCAGATATTATTGATATCTCAACCGAGACAGAGAAACTCTGGAAACGAATGTGGGTTATCTAGGCATGGGTATAATCCAGTAATTTGTCTTCATTTCAAAATGTTGTTGTTAAAAATATTTACTGGTAAAAATAAAGCAAATAAAAATTGGAGAGACATCATCAGGCGTCTTCTAGTAAGTAATCAAGTTCGGATGAACCTTACCCACACCAATAAAGTTAGATTGCCCCAAAAAATGCTTAACTATATTCTCAACAGATGTCACTATAGGGAAAGAATATTTAAAATATTTAAAATCTGTCGACAACACAACTCGCATGTGGATTCTTCTGTAACAAACTCAACATATATACAAGTTTCAAAAATTTGTCATACATGGTTGTCAGATGATGGGCGGAATGGGGAATGTTGTAATACATCAAGTGGCCACTTAACCCAGCCAATGACAGGTCATAAGCCCTGTAAACGCCTAGATAACCCACATTCGTTTCCAGAGTTTCTCTGTCTCGGTTGAGATATCAATAATAAGTAAACTTTCTGTCTAAGAATTAAAAAGAATATTTTAAGTGTAAGTATAATACTTAGGTACAGTTTAAAATTCACGGCCTTTTGTTTCTTTTTCGCTTTACTTATTGAATAAATACATTAGATCTACTCTCTTAAAATCTAAGAAGCATTCTGAACAAAAGTCTCATTGCGTGTCACCTGTTATTCTACTGAAATTTTCCCCCAGGACTTTTCAAGACGCCTACACGTATTTTGGGTTTATTTTTCTTCTGAACAGAACTTGTTGTTTTACCTTTCCCCCCATTTCTAGATTCTCTATTCCTTTTTCTTTATAACAATGGGCTTCATTATTTTCTTGAAGCATTTTCTTTCGTATTAATTACGCCAAAGCTCACATATTTCCATTATTATAACAAATAAAAGAAAACAGCCTCCGCCTTTGTATACATAATATATTTACTTGAAAAATAAATATATGTAGAAAAATCTATCCCAGAGTATTCAGATTCGTTTTGTTTCTTATCTTTTTATAGCCTAAGTACTTATTGTCAAATTCCGGAGTAGGTAACATAAATAACTCTACGGTATTTTCACAAAAATGTCAGGCCACCGTATGTAGACGTAGTTTTTCAAACATAATTTTACCTTTTTATCTGTAATGTTTTTTTTAAATCGATTAAACATCGATACACCTGCCCTATTTTATCACCAAGACCCCCATGAAACAATTTCGATAGCGTTATTTCGGTTCCCGAAGGTATGAGAATCGAAAGTTAAAGATTTATTCATACTTACTATTGAGTTCATATAATTTTCTAATCCTACCAAATCCTGATTGTAAATTTATATTAAAGAGACATTTTCTTCCTTATCGTGACTGTACCTCAAAAAATTAAAATCTATTATTATCTTCAATTTGTAAAAGTTATAAGCATTGTCTTAGCTTCACCAATTTAATGTTCTGTCACTTATTTTTACTGCTTGTTATCCCTTTTATGCTTAACTCTGTATTTTAAAATGATTTTTCCGTAAATAAATAAATTAAATAACAAATTGAAGAGTCATCTTCAGGCGTTTCCTAGTAGGTGACGTAATTCGGTTAGAATCTCACTTGCAATCATAAAGGTTTCTGCTAAAAATGCTAGCAAATTTTCTCAATGGATCACAGAGAGTGTTCACATGTGAAGCGTCGCGCCATTTCACTGTACATATACAAGTTCTGATAATTGGCAGATATGGATATTATTTGATATGGGGAATGGTGAAAGGTGAAATGGGGAATGTTGTAATACATCAAGTGGCCACTTAACACAGCCAATGACAGGTCATAAGCCCTGTTAACGCCTAGATACCCATATTCCCTTCCAAACTTCGCATCTCTGTTGAGATGTCAAATTGCCTATTATTATCGATCAATTGGATTTATAGTAGAATTAACCGGGTTGTGGTGTATTGGTTAGACTCACGGGCTCCGAAACAGAATTTCTAGGTTCGATTTCCACTCCACCATAACTCTTTTCCTACTTTCTGGCATAGATATTTCCGACTGTTTCGATGTATCCTCAAATTTTGCTTGTATTACATGAACGCAAATGTGTATTTCTTTAATGATGTTTTTTAATAATTCTTATTATTAAACTTTGTATGTTGATTCTTTTAATGTATATTTCGGTAACTACTATTATAATACCTAATATTGTTTTAATGTCACTGAATATCTCTCTACATTTTGTGTTTTATCAAAAGGTAATGTTACTTTTTTTATCAATGTAATCATTTCAATCAAGAACCCAAATGTCATTCATTCTGGGAGAAACTTCGTTAATGAGTTCAAAACTGCGAAACCCGTTTCCGTGTTTTATGAAAGTTGTTAGGAATAAATTTACAAATATCTGAATCTTAATTTTCGTATATTTAACTGTCAAACTCCCTGGGTTTACCTTTTCTAACCACCCGCGCCTCGCGGTACCGTTAAGTAACCAAACATTCTCAGAGAGAGCTGGGAACTTTTCAAACTGCTCTCAGGTAAAATTAATTTGCAAGAAAACTTTTAAAAACATGTTAGTTACATATATCCCACGTGCGCGATAATAGTACTACGAGTCCAGTAAGTATCCAGAAATAATCCATAATACATTTATTTTTTACCGTGATAAATAGCATCATTTAAACGATAATCCGAGTAAGATCTTAAAATATTTTTTAAGCTGAAAAATCTAAATTATTTTTAAATAAGCAAGGTAGGGTTGCAGAATACTTTTTATCAATGTAGTTATATTGTTTTTTTCTCTAATTTGAGCATAAATTGTGGGTTGCCAGTTGCTCGATCACAGATCACTACCGACTCGGTAATAAGAGACGTGATAATGATTTCTTACCCATGGATGTTTAACGTTTTCGCTATCACAATGGAACACGCGTTAAAAGTTATCGATCGGGATTATTAAACGAGCGCTTCTAATCGCGAGCCATTTCCCGAGATATATCTTATTCGCACATAATCTTCATTCAATCGAGTGCCGTATTGCATTTAGCCGGTTTTCGGCAAGCCAAATATTGAGAAAAGCAGTCGACATAATAAAAAATCCGACAAGCGCGATGATTTGACGTTCGACGTACGGCCGCGATATCGCGTGCATCGGCTCCGCTCGGCTCAGATCGGAAATGCTCGGCTCGGCGAACGTGATATTGAACGAATGTCATTGTGATCGGTCAAATCGTAATCCACGTTAGCACGTGGTTAGCACGTTTTTAACTACGTCGATAGTTATCTGTGATTGAGCTACTGTATAACTGAAAAGATGAAACATGTTTTCCAAATTACGTACAAATAAGGGGTTTTCAATTGTTTAACATCTGATTTCATCACACTTGAGAAAAATTCAAACGGCTATCTTGAAAAAAGAGTATTTCGCGTTGTATTCTGAAGATGCGATATTACACATTGCACGTAAACATGCATAATACATTCAATTTACCAAAATACAGTTGTTTTTGCTAGATTTTATAATGACGATAGATCGTATTCTTGATGTGCGTATTTTACTTTACGTTGTTCACTTTAAAAGGCTTTGCTTTACTTCAAGATTTCCTATGCTACCTGTTCCGGTTATACAGACAATCCTTTTAGCCTTGAACCCAGTGTCACGTGTAACATATCCATTTCCTTTATCAATCGTAACGTTTGCACGAATTGTTGTGGGAATAACATTATGGAGATTCCATTGTAAACGAAAATCTTATTTTTTATCTCATATCATACAATGTCGGTACAGGAAAAACAGCAATTCATAAAAACGGAAAGTATACTCTTTATCAGCTTTTTGTACGAAATGATTAGATTATTTTCTTGTACTAACTTAAGGTTAGCTCGTATCTACATATTTGCAGGCTGGGATCTGTCTAACAATAAAATATGCCACATACATTCTTAAAAGCTCGAACAACAGCATATCTTTGGTACGTAATATTTTCTTATTACTATCAATAAAGCGTTAGGTTGTGTATCTATAAGACCTAATCTCAGTCCAGTTTTATATTGTGGGTGAATTGATTCTTAAGAATAAATTATTTTTTTATACGTTTATTACAAAAACAAAAATTTCCCCAAAAAGATTTTCTTTAATTCCTGAAAGTTTTTCAGAAGTTCATATATTAATATTCATAAATGGTGCGCTGGGAATGAGGGACGCAAGCGGAGTTCAAACAGGAAGGTAAATATGAATATTTATACGTAATAAAAAGTCGTAATCCCCTCCGGTGTATCTACAATCTACACCCACCACCCTTTACACCATACAGAACATCTCGATTATACGAGATGCTGCATTTGGTTTTATGGCGAGAATATGCGGATCATATAAAGAGGTTAACTTAAACCGTGATAATGGCAGACTTCTGTGACCAAGTTCAGAAAAATCACATTTAACTACATATTATAGATGAGGTAGAATTGTTTTCAAATTCAGGAATATGGATATTCGAGATTACAGGGCTTATGACCTGTCATTGGCTGGGTTATGTGGCCACTTTATGTACTACAACATTCCCCATTCCGCTTATTAGCGAATATCCACACCAGGTAACATTTTAGATTTTGTATATACATACTTTACGAATCGAGAATCATCCACCAGCGCGTTAAAAGCTCCATCTATGCATTGATATTGAAGTTAAGTATTTATTAGCAAATGACTTTATTTTTCTCATTAAGACTCTGATCTAGTTAAATTAATTACTAGCAGTCGACTGCAGATGACTCTGCAATTTATTAAACTTATATTTAGACCAGGAATTTTATGCAACATTTTGGGCGTGTTCAAATACTTGTACACAAATCTAGATTTTATCCCAAGACGGGAGTTGGTATATATTTCATTTTATATCCCTACAGAGATGAGGTCGATTTTTTTCAAATTCAGGAATATGGGTATTCGAGCGTTTACAGGGCTTATGACCTGTCATTGGTCAAGTGGCCACTTTATGTACTACAATATTCCCCGTTCCGCTTATTAGCGAATATCCACACCAGGTAACATTTTTTTATTTTGTATATATATGTTACGAATCGAGAATCATCCACCAGCGAGTTGGAAGCTCCATTTATGCAGAATGTTGTAGTACATAAAGTGGGGATATAAAATGAAATATATTATTGGAAAAAAAAATCCAATAAGTATAAACTCCAGTTTTTCACAATTATAAAATTAAAGTACGTACAACAACACAACTCGGCAGTTGAAGAAATTATAATAAAATTCATAGACATAAGTGTTGATATATTTAGCTATTATAGCTTTCAACTTCCAACCTCACGACTCCATCCCTAAAACACGACATAATATTATTATACTGAGTATAGAGTAAAGTGATATTGATGTTTACTCCGTCACTGTACCCCAATTTGATTCAGTATTGACTGTGCCAATTACAAAAGCCTGAAAGGGTTGATAGTGCGATACAGTATTATGAGGACGCGGCCCTTATTACCAAAATTGGAGCTTAAGAGCACACTCCACCACGTGACTCGCGGCCGCTTTATATATCTCCTTTAACAAATAAAATATTTAAAAAATAAGATGATAAAAACACGCATCTGGTCGATCGATATCTAAAATGTGTGAAAAAACCATTGCTCTAATGTTAAAATTCCAGGAAGAAAATCGAGGAATACGTCTGTATGGGAAGCGCCCGCGAGTCACGTTGTGGAGTATGCTCTTAAGAGGATGCATGGTCACGTGACCGACTCCGTTTCTTCATAAAAACGTGGTCCTCGAATTTACCCCTTGGAATTTAGCACTAGGTGACTAAACCAATGACCAACGTTTTAGATATTGACAAGTCGTGCAATTCTAGATCTTAAATCGCGTGGCAATCGCGGAGTTATCCTTAAAACTAAAATCGAGTTTCTTTTATGAATACCGTCATATTCGCACTATTTGTAGAGTCAGTGGATAATCAAATATATTATTGCAAGCAAATATTAACGGTAATAGGTAATACCTCTTTTAAAGTTTACAAATTACCATAATATACGCGTCACAACTGCGATACATATAGTTGTAAATATTATTACTTTAGTTTGAAATCTCAGGGGGAAAATCGAGGACCACGTTTTTGTGGAGAAACGGAGCCGGGCACGTGACCATCCATCCTCTTAAGGTCCCATTTTGGTAATAAGGGCCGCGTCCTCATAATACTGTATCGCACTATCAACCCTTTCAGGCGTTTGTAATTGGCACAGTCAATACTGAATCAAAGTGGAGCGCGTGACCACTGACCACGCTTCCTCTTAATGCTGTTTCCTTGTGAGCGTTATATCCCCCGAACCCTTAACCCCTCGGGCCATCCCGGGTAGGAAGGGATGGGGGATCATGAACCCTTTGATGTTCCTCCAGGAAATTTCTTACATACTTCGGTTGTAATCTTGGGGATTCGTTCATTCTTTGCATGTCAGATCGTATTATTTTCAGTGTTGTGTAAATATTTACTTTTCACCCCTTTACACTTCCCTCCCCGTTTTGCATAACGTAACCATTTTTATGGGTTGAAAAATCAACACTGATAAAACCCATGTCATGTGTAACAGCTCGTGTCAAAATGCCCAGATCCCCCTGGCTTTGTCGGGACAAGCCATCGAAAGGGTCGAGAGCTTCTAATACCTGGGAGCGTACATGACAGAAAACGAGTTCAGAAAGAACTGGGAGTGCGGCTTGGAGAAGCGGGCGCCGCATTCAACAGTATAAAAGCTGTCGGGAAATCGAATGTTTACTAGGTCAAAACAAAATTCCGCCTCAATAACACCTGTCTCTATGGCTGCGAATGATGGCACCCAACCAGGGCCCAAAATAGCAGACTTCTGAGTTTTGAGAATAGATCAGATAAGAATATTAGGTGTGCGGTGTTTAGGCTTTGTAAGGAACACAGTGATGAGGCAACGGACACAGAAACCCTTGGTATCTAGTGTCATCCGGCGAAGGCGTTTTAGCTGGTTAGGCCATATACTACGTATGCCTCCCGAGAGCCTTATACATGCTTGCCTATTTTACAAGGCATCAGATTCTCGACAATTCGTTGGCAATTCGCGTCAGAGCTGCGGAACGTGGACTTGACTTGGGAGGATTCGCGGGAGCTGGCGGCCGATCGCTTGGCCTGGAGGCAGTTTGTGGAATCCATATGCTCCACACAGGAAACGGATATGGTATGATGGTGATGATAACCACTTCTGGGTAGTTACATGATTTTGTGCATTAATTATTATTTAAAAAAAATATGTTACAATCAAGTAAGATTGTGTTTCTGTTTATTAGTTAGTGGAAAGTGCGTTGGGCTTCCATGCATGAGGTCAGGGGTTCAGTTCCCGACAGGGTCGATAAGATATATTCATTTAAAGTTGTTTATCACATAAAGCTATTTCATATTCGTAGGACTGGAGCTGAAGCGTAAGATTGATCATCTTGCATTCATGTAACAAATTATCAATATTCACTGTGCTTGGTGTATCTATGTAATCCTTTGCACTATTTTTTGCGGAAAAGGGAAAGTAGTAGTTTTAAATTTTCAACCTCAAAATGTTTTTAGCCAAAACATTTTTTAGGTAAATGATGCTATTTTAACTTTTTTATGTTTAAGTGCTTCGAAAAAGTAAAATAGATAACTCTAATTTCGTGGGTATACTGGCAAAAAACGTTAACTCTAATATACCCTTAGAGTAATGACGCGCAGGCTATAGAGGGGCCCTAACGGTCAAAAACCATTCTATGATTGTCAAACACGAAGTTGGCTATAGTTTGCAGCAAAACAAATGCCAATGTTTTACAAATGCCTAATGCGGCCTTGGCATATCGACAGTAATCAACTGTCACTATCAACAGTAAACATACTTTAATTTACAAATTGATCACCTAAATTAAGAAAAACTGGTAAATAATGTAAATATGTTGATAAAAGGAAAGTTTTTATACAAATAATACCCATGTTAGGACAATATATGCCAAAATCAATGTTAATCAAAATAATTATTTATCGAAATCAATTACCTGTGAAATGTGACTCCTTTAACACCTTTGACACTCTTACTGCTACAACCAAGCATACTACAATTCACCATTGCCGTTTTTGATGATTAAAATCAGGAAGTATCCACGTTATTTACTAGCAAAGCGACGAAAGTGACCGTTACGCGTCTGTTGTCAAACAAATAATAATGGCCGCCAGCAGAGTGAAGTTGTCGCTAACCAAAAATTTGCAACGCTTTCGCTCTATGGGAAACGGCGAAAGGGCCTCTCTATAGCCTGCGCGTCATTACTCTAAGAATATACCTGTTTTGAGAAATCAAGCATTTAAGTTTTTTTTTCCAATTTTTTTAATTTTTTTTATTCTATTGCATTATGAGTTGAAACTGAAAATGATTTATGCTTATATAAAATAAAACACTGAACACTGTACATACAATGTACGTATGTACATTGTACATATAAAAAGTTTTTCCCTTAAAACTACTCCGTGAATATTTTTCTTCTTTGCTAGATGTCAAAAACAAACTTTTCCTAACAAAAAGTTTAATTTCATAGCGTTTTCATTGTTTGTACATTTTTGTTTGCTTACAAGCCAGAAGTTTTCTTTTTAGTTTTCCCTGTATAATGTTATCCAAGGCGCATACCTTTTTTAATTTTCCAACTGTAGGCACTTACGACATCTATGGTTTAGTGCTTTAACCTGCATTCCTTAATCTTCAATGTATTCTATATAATATATTTTGTACACAAAATTTTTGCTTGTACCTAATAATAAATGTGTTTTTTTTGTTTAATTACTAATTATTATTATAACTTATTTAACTCCTTGATATAACGCAATAAATATTTTGCCCGTTGGGTTTTTGGTTAGTGATATTAAACTTTGAGAATTAATTTCTAAAAAGATTCATAAAACTCTTGGTCTAATAAAAATGTGATGACACTGAAAAAAATGCACTAGTATAGCAACAGAGGCATACTCAAATAAAAAATTCATCTATTAAGGTATTCATAATTCTTATTTTGAGCTGAACTTCCACTGCAAAACTATTGGTATTTTTTAAGCCATAACATTGTGTATTTTTTTTGCTTATTTTGTCTTCTTGTTCAATAGGGTTCTTCCCGATAACACGAATATTCTTAAAAACGTTATAAATATATTTAAAGTATATTTTTAGAATTCCAACGATATAAAACACAATGATCAAAAATGTTGTTTTCATTTATAAATTTATGTTTTAAAAACACGAAAATACGAATGATTTTTTACGCCCGTTATTGGTTAATGACGTCATACCCGTCCACCATGAAAGGCGTGAAATTCGTGAAAGGCGTGAAATTACGAAGTGAGCGCCTATATTGCTGTGACGTCACACCGCATGCGCGCCAAATGAAGGATTTTGCGAGCGATTTGAAAAAGCGCTATTTCAAACCGCGCTAAAAAATTCATGACATCGTAAAAAAAAATAAAAAAATCCCTTGATATTGTAATTTTTCAATCAATTTTTTTAAATAAAAAATCGGGATGAACCCAATTGTATTTGACTATTTATATCATGTTTTGTATATGTATAAATGTTTATTTGTTCACCAAATCATTTAAAACTAAGTTAAGTTTTATTTAAGAAAATAAAATGTTATAAAAAACAGGGTTGATTTATACTACTATTTTTGAAAATTAAAAACACTATAAAGTCCGATGGCTTGTAGGTAACAGTATATTATTTTAAGGGAAAGAGAGAACGGATAGTCAATACAAGATAGGTTGATCAAATAGAAGAGATAACTGGGTCTCTTTTGATGGTTCAATCAACATGACCCCAGAGAAGAAATGGAGTCCATTCGTGCGTTGAATTCTTAAAAAAGACCACGTAAGCCGTGAACTATCCTAGAAAAAATATTTGAATTCAGGAATGAAACCTCTGATTTACTACTACTGTTACTACTTTTCCCTATCCGCACCCAATGGTGCATAGGGCACCGTGATGGTACACCAAATGCAGTGTATCTTGATCATTTTATTACATGAAGGTAGGATGAGCAGTGTTACGCTTCAGTACCAAGTCCAAGGTTTCACCCATGAAAATCACATGTAAACAAATATTTCAAGTTGACCCCCTACGGGAGTCGAACCCGCGACCTCATGCACGGTGGCCAAATACAGCACATTAAAAATTATTTCAAACTTATTTTCTTTCGGGCTGGCATTACAATAGGCCTGTTGCATGTTTTTTCTTCGGTGAATGCATTATATTGTATCGAATAATTACAAAGCTATCGATGCTCTCTGTTTGTCAATCGAATGATCTATAAGCGTTATACTATTTTATTGCTTAAAATTTTTGAGCTAGAATGAATTTTAAAAATGTTTACTGTGACATCATATCTTTTATAAGTTTTTGTTAATATACTGTTTTAATATTTAAAAAACATGTAGCTGAGCTGGCGTATTGTATTTTTATTTGTCAAATCCAACAAATTAATGTGTTATCTGTTTACAAGATTAGCGTGCTTTTGTTTCTGCGGAGAGGATTATGACCGCTTTTTCCCGCGGTTTTACTATTCTGAACATATCCCCATAAATCAGGCCTGTGTCCATTTAACCCCGAGGGGGCGCAGGCGAGACTTATTCTGCCCAGGTTATAAAAACCCACTGAGAATTTGTTTCCCTTTGTCCATGAGTTATCCGAGAGTGTTACCCGTGTTAACAAATTAACAATATTTCACAAGCAACATAAACCGTGGAAATTTGTCGTGTACCTTGCAAGTTTACATCCTTTATTTAAGTTAACATCCGTTTTGTAGAATTATTTAGCTTTTATTTCGTACCTGAGCGATAAAAATGCCATAAGAGAATTGTTTCTAAATATGTATATATTTAATCAGTACAATCAACGGTGTAATTTTAATAGTATATTTTAGTTTAATTTTTATTAGCAACGTATTATTTTTTCTCAATAATAGTTTTTTCCATAAATTTAGGTAAAAATAATCGCACATTTATAATTATGTACCTATCTGATTTCATACGCTCTCCAGAAACAGGTTTTTCGAGTTGTGTAATTGTTATTTTAGGGGTTCTATTTATGCCTTATTGTACATACATATTATGTAGGTAGTCAGGCGATATTGAAAGTAGGATGTGCATTTAAAACTTCTTCCAAATTCGAAACTCGATTTTCCCATTAGTGACTCCCCATGCGCCATGCATTCCTGTGATCATAATATTATGCTCGTGTGTAAATTTTGCCTAACGATAGCAAAAGCACAGAATGTACATACAGAATTTCAATCCGAACTCAGAACTTTCACATACGTTTCTTGAAATCGTCCTATAAGAGAAATACTGCATTGATTTTAAACAATTCTCATATAATGCATCTGTATTTCAATATAATGTTTATTCTTTTAAGTAATCCCATATCAAAATGAAAAGAAAAGCTTTAATTCTCTACAAATCGCTTCCCCTGTCTTGTCTTCTGACAGTGAATTGTTGGGAAACGACAAGAAAGACAGAGTACGGACATTTCCCATACAAAAACTTGAAGAAGTACAATGCTATGTCCCTATAGCTACCCAATACGTAAAACAGAATGCTCTGATTGGTTGGGGGTCTACCAACTTCTAGTAAAAACTTTTTTAAGTACCATAATATGCTTACGCCGATGCCCTTCTATTATAGTTTTTTTTAAACATTCAAATCATAACGTAGAAGTGCTTATCATTTTTGTATATTTTTTCAAAGATAGAAGAACTTACATTCTCATATTGCGAAATATCAATGTTACCACCGTCATGACTTTTATAAAAAAAAAAGTAAAAAGGGTTATTTATTTTACACGTTTGTAATAAAATGTAAGGAGGTACTTCACCATTTCGCAAAATGCACTTTTCTCATCTCTGGGAAAATGAAAAACTAGACATTGTTAGACAACTTCCATCTCCATGCCTGAAGTGTACTTGAACAGAAATAATAACGAAAGCTTTAAGCTCAAAGGACAAAAGTTCTGTTGACAATATTAAAAAATCTCTCCTCGATATTGGTAATGAAAAATAACAGTCTATATCACATATTTTGAAGGTTGTATTTTTGTTTATATGGATTCCTATACTAAAACTATTTATTTATTTATTTAAAACCTCATGCGTAGAACAATTAGATAGCAAGTGTACAAGGGCGGGCTTGCTTTTAAACAATATCTTCCAACCAACCCTAAGTTATTTTAGTGATAAGCACTATTCTTTCTCTCTAATCTAGATCTAGATTCTAGAAGACAAAGCGCCCTTGAGGTACATTTATACGAAAACGGCGCTGTATAAATTATCCATAATAATAATAATCAAGACAAGATCTAGATTCTAGATAATCGTAAGACTGGTCATCTTGTAACAAATAACAAAGATTCACTGCTCTTGGTGTACCAATGCAGTGCCCTGGGCACCATTGGGTGTGGATAAGGGAAAGTAGTAGTAGTAGATAATTATTATCTTATACATTGTTTATTTATCTAAAAAGTTTATAATATATGTTTTCTACTAAACTTGTGTATAAAATTTAATGTTTTCGTATGGGTTATTGGTCTAGGTCTATAGTGATTTCGGTATTCGCCGGCCTAAAACCGTAGGAATTCCGACTAATTGAGTTTATTTCCGTCCATGATCTTCCATACGTAGACAACTCTGGAAAGTAAATAGGTATTGATATATACTCGTACTGTGGGTAGACGATTAACTAAATCGCATCGCATCGTATTGGGAACGATGGAACACAAAATTTAGAACTTATAGTCCAGTCTGTGAACGATTTTCACATATTATGTTGTTTGGATTTAGGTACCTGATAAAAATAAAAGTTTTCGACCTTGAGGAGCGGACGCGCGAGCCGCCATCTTGAATTATATACGTACAGTCTGAACTATTAATGATACATACATTTTATACCAAATTATTAACATTTTACAGAATTTTTGACGTTATGTTAATTATTACATAAAACGAAAAGCATTTACATTCTTAGATTCAAAATGATAGTGGTTATTTTACTCCAATTTTTTTTTTTCTATAATCAAATTAATCATAATTTATTCGTCCCTATAATAACCCGAACAATGTTTATTCAGCCAACAAATAATTAATAAACTTTTTATCTGATGAATGAGTAAACGAACTCAGTAATAAAAATGATCTCGTCTCCTTTAAATTCTAAAACAGTAACAAGTAATTTCCTACTTTTATTTAATGATCTTATCCACTTTACTCCATTGAAACAGGCTATAACTGTCGATTCAAGTATATTCAATTTACTATCTACACTCTAGCTGGCTACATATTTCAGCTAAGTGGTAACTATTTTCAGCGCTAAAGACTGACTCCTTTATTTCTCTTATTTTCTTTACTTTTCACCGAAGTTTATTTGCTGAACTCTCCGCTAAAAATCTAAGAAGTTTTTCAGCCTTCAGTGGTTAAACTCGATGCCAGTTTAAAGAAGTTTAAATCACGAAGAAGAAATTCTTGAAAGGGAATATTGTCTTTTTTTGTCGGTCTGATCTATGTTAAATCTTTCACAATAATTTAGATGTTCATTCTGTGATTCCCGCGAGAAAATATCGCTCACTGTAAAAACATAAGATAAATACCAACGATATTGTAAACTCAACTATCTTTTTGCAATATTTATTTGACGAATTGACACGACTCCTAAGTAGGACAATAGATGGCAAAAGTGCTATAAATGTATAAATGAATGAAGTGGAGGGTTACCGACTATTTTTCAATGAACTTGTATTTCATCCAGTTATTATTATTTTATTCCGAAAAACAATAATGATTATTTATTATTCAATGGATGAATGTTGTTGTTAGAAGCTCTTGTTTTCATCAAAAGAAATAAAATAAATATCATCTTCAAAGGAAAGACCAAAGTAAAACGTGGAGCTATTTTTTGTGTAATATACATACACGTCGGTGTATAAATTTAAATATTGTTTGTGTTGAATCAATTTTCTCTAACTGAATTTAAAGTTTTTTCTTTCTTAATAAAAACAAGCATACATTTAATTTGTTTACTTTATAATTTACTTAAATGTTGTACATACGGGTATATTATAAACACTTATGTTTTTAACAACATTTTGAATGTGTACAAATACTTGTAGACAAATTACTTGTCGACACATTCAAAATGTTGTTAAAAAAGATTTACTGGTTAAAATATAAAGCAAATAAAAATTGGAGAGACATCTTCAGGCGTCTTCTAGTAAGTAATTAAGTTCAGATGAGCCTTACCTACACCAATAAAGATTGATTGCCAAAAATGCTTAACAATCTTCTCAACAGATGTCACCAGTGAGAAAATCAGTTGTAAAGTGAAACTTGGCATGATAATTCATACTAATAGATGCTCCGAAATTTGTCATGTATGGTTATCAGCTGATGGGCGGAATGGGGAATGTTGTAGTACATCAAGTGGTCACTTAACCCAGCCAATGACAGGTCATAAGCCCTGTTAACGCCTAGATAATCCACATTCGTTTCCAGAGTTTCTCTGTCTCTGTTGGGTTATCAATAATAATTTATGTTTTTCATTAAGTGGGTACCAGTTTTAATTTAAACCGGGTATTGTCCAGTAATTAAATGGCGTATAATATGTCTAATTCTTATTACTACGATATACCTACTGGTTTTCAATGTGAATCGATAATTTTAAAACATGTAATTATGAAAAAAAAAATTTTTAAAGCTTGGTTAAGCAACGCCTTTTTTAACATAACACTACCCTATAAACTTATTTCTAATACCTAATGATTATTATTAGATTGTTGATGTCTGAATTCATCCCACCGTCACCACTGTTAGGGGGTATGTCACTTTTTATTTCATCTATTATAATTATAGTATACATAATACATGGTGTAACAAAACTCGATGTACAAGCGGGAAACCAGTGAATCTACGTCATATTTGGAGTCGATTTTGTAGTTTTTTTATTTTATTTGACCCATAGTTTTCGAGAAAATTGAGTCGACGTGAATTTTTTAATAGAAATTTTTGCAAATTCTTATCAAATATAATTTATTTAGTCAAATTAATACTATCCATAAAGAAAATACTACTTTCCCTTATCCGCACCCAATGGTGCATAGGGCACTGCATTGGTACACCAAGTGCAGTGTTTCTTGATCATTTTAATAACATGAAGGTAAGATGATCAGTCTTACGCTTCAGTACCAGTCCAAGGTATCACACATGAAATATTAATGTGAAAATCACATGTAAATAAATTATTTGTGCAATTTTACTTAACCTTCCATACTTATGAAAGCTTTTATGAGAAAAAATTTTTTTTTTCGACATTCGACTCCAAACATGATGCAGATTCACCAGTTTTCGGGTTGTACTACGAGCTTTGTCCCTCCATGTATATCTATACACGTGCTACAGTATGGGTGAGTGGATACTTAGTAATTCCTTTTCTATTCCTGGAATGGCACACGTGTTCGTGAATTATCAAATAAAAATATTTCACCTCTTGAGTCCAACGGTCTAGTTTTATCTTATCCTATCTCTTATCCATTCTCATCTCTATTCTAGACTCATTCTTATAATCTTCTTGTTTAGAAACTTTTCATTGACTTATTTACAAAACTAGCACATTTTATATTTGTTTGTTTGTTTTTAAATTTTTATTTAGCTATAAAAAATAAAAAATTCTTACATCTAATAAACTATTATTATAATTGATTTTTTTTCATCTAAATATTTATTAATACATTAGTATTTTACTAAGGTTGCTTCTGAATTCATTTAATACGTTTATTTCTTTGACAGTCTCCGGTAGTTCATTATACCTTTTGAATCCTTTGTACATTATAACCACGCATCATTTTTTTGTAATTGGTACTAAACTTTTAAATCGCAAGTGATCGCCTATATGAGAGAGAATTAAGTACCAAGTTATGTTATTGGTTTTTAAAATACTTTTTCGTATTTTCAAACATTAAAAAAAACTTTACTGCGGGGCTTTATGTACAATTTTTAAATTACGATTGTAGACCACTAAATGAAGATCACAGGTTACGGGCCTTGTAAATGCTTGAATTATCATAATATACCTTATCGTGAAAAATGTGTGTGTAATCTGTTAATTTCTGAAAACGAATGTGGCTTATCTAGGCGTTTACAGGGCTTATGACCTGTCATTGGCTGGGTTAAGTGACCACTTGATGTATTACAACATTCCCCATTCCGCCCATCATCTGATAACCATATATGACAAATTTTTGAAACTACTATATATATATTGAACTCGTCTTCGTCGTTCCGCATTACAGAAAATTTCTATGCTGGTGACCTCTGTTGAGAAGATTGTTAAGCATTTTTTGGCAATCATATTTATTAGTGTAAGTAAGGCTCATCCGAACTTAATTACTTACTAGAAGACGCCTGAAGAGTTTCTCTGTCTCTGTTGGGATATCAATAATATCTGATATCAGCCCAGCATGGGTATAATCCAGTAATTTGTCTACAAGTATTTGTATACATTCAAAATGTTGTTAATTTCTATTCATCCTAAATGCCAATAAATTACAAAAGCGGGTGTGTTTGAAAAATGTAACGAATAATTACAGATTGTTTGTCTGCAAATGATTCTTACGCTTACCTACACGAACGTTTAGTATGAGAGCAATATGTAGGTATTGGATTTTCAGTTTTCAGCGACAACTGTTATTTTACATAATAATCAGAACTCTATTGTTTCTAACGTTCATTTATCATATTACGAGTACCTATTACATATACTTTGTTGACGTATTTCACACAAGTACGGTTAACATTATTAAAACCGAGTACACAAAGCTGAATACCTGCATTAATATTCGTGTTACTTTTTAATTTACCAGTAGCCTCAGCTATGTTTTTCTTTGATAACTATCTACGCAATGTAACTAACTATCTAACCATCACGGCATTTCAGCCCGAAGGGGTAGGCAGAGAGGATAGAACGTTACACAACTCTGTCCCGGCACACTACTTAGCTTATTCCACATTCATAATCATTAAGTTCTTTTGAAAAAAGTGTTTAGTCACGATAAATTATAGATATTTAATAATATAATTGTTAGCGTGATAGATGCAATAAATCATAATAATATCAATTTGACATCTCAACAGAGATGAGAAGTTTGGAAGGGATTATGGATAATTAGGCGTTTACAGGGCTTATGACCTGTCATTGGCTGGGTTAAGTGGCCACTTGATGTATTACAACATTCCCCATTTTCACCTAGTATTTGATATCCATATCTGCCAATATACAGTAAAATGGCGCGACGCTTCACATGTGAACACTCTCTGTCATCCATTGAGAAAATTGCTAAGCATTTTAGCAGAAACCTTTATGATTCCAAGTGAGATTCTTACCGAATTATATCACCTACTAGGAAACGCCTGAAGATGAATGTTCAATTTGTTATGCTTATAACTTTTACCAGCTAATTTTTATAAATAATTTCTAAGTATTTGGACACACTCAAAATGTTGTTCATAATAATATCGCTTATTTCGAATGGCTCCAAACTCCAATTGATCCTAAGTTCGTCGTGTTTCATCAACTATTAAGTTAACTCATTTGATAGACGTTTTTATTCGTTCATATTCTTGATCACCTACACAAATTATTGTGTCTCGTATGGCGTGCATGTACTATAAGCTGAATGGATATGAAGAACGCCAAATATGTGAGAAATGACAGTGGTCTGACATTCTATCCTCTTTGCTTTCAGAGAAAAGCGTGACTAACATATCATTACAAACAGAATCTGGTGAAATAATATAGCCAAACTTAATAATGTTTTTTTTTTCGTTACTGAAAATGTCGCAAAATTAAGAAATTTCTTGTAATTACAAAGTTCTGTATGATTTTGTTTAGTTCATAATTTAATAAGGGTTCCTACAAAACAAACCCCAAAGGGATTTGGAATCAGAAGATTTACATATAAAGTTAAGGACATCCGTCCATTTAATACTATTACGCTTCTTGTTATTGGTTCAGCAAAGATTTTATTGTCTCCAGTCCCTCTCTATGTCTGACGTTAATGTTTCAAGGGCCGACAGTAAATATGATTAGTTGTTGTTAAATTTAGCTGAATCAACGAACTCATCAACGCGTACTTGACTCTTGTATCTATACTATACGTGTAGTTTCCTACTGTACATTGTGATTCTGTCGACTCTTGTAAACTTACATAGTGTCCTCTACATGTCTGTGATTCTGTAGGCGTGATTTTGTGGACTTGGCTTGTTATGGTCGGAGAATTCATACAATGAATATTGCTCCAACTACTTTTAATGACCCTGTTGTCGTTACTGCTCTAACCATTCATCCATCTCGGTATCGGTATCGCGTTACACAATCCATTGTTTTGCTAATGCTACATTTTCTACTCTTAATTATACAATAAAACCTAGGAATAATAAATTGCTATATTGGCATTACTGAAATTGTATTTCTTCATTTGGTGATTGTACAGTTTTGTTCGTATGTACATTAGTGTGGCCCATATTATATATTAAAAATTTCAAAACTAGTTTACATGTCTGGGCACCTACCTGGGAAGTAGTAAATTAGTTTATTTTCATAGTATAATATTGATGATGAATGGTAACTAATTAAATCTAAATATTTGTTCTAAATCTTTGACACCTATCAAGAATATAGAGTCCGTTTGACGTGTTATAGTAGATGACAAAGCCATATTTTCACAAAAAGTCCAAAATAATCACTTGAATAAAAGCACTCCTCACAAACAACCATTGCTAGTTCTAATTTTTCAACTCTTTAGCACATTTTTCTTGGTATTTCTTTCACAATTTTTTTTTTTTTGTTATGGGAAAATTACAAAAAAATTAAAACCTTGGAGACGTTGAGCATAGCCTTTTATTCCACCTAGGACATTGAAATTTTAGCACTTAACTACTATCAACTAAAGTAAAAAACTTAGCGGGTGCCGTGAGGTGTAGGGTAAATTTAAAATTTTTGGGCCACCCTAATGTACATAAATCCGTATCAAAATCAAATTTGTGTTCCGGATAATTATACTGTGGCGTGGATATGAATCAAGCCAATAAAAAAAATCGATAAAATAAAATTTACAAATATCATTAATTTGCATTCGCCAATAAATATTTCATTCCGAATGTTCCGAAAATGGAATCGCTACATTGTTTACATGTGTGCGGTAGTACGGGCCCCTCTGTAAACAGTAAACAGCAGCGATCCAGATGATAAATCCCAGCGGAACGGAGACCCATATCCGCACCCTCGCATCTCTCCTATCAGGTGGTGACCCCTCCGTCTAGTTGCACGTACGCCACGCGATAGAGAAAAAATAATTATTCCCGAGGGGTGCAGCACATCCCTGCCCTGTTCCCTGTTCCCTGTTCCCTGTTCCCTGTTCCCCGTCCCGGCTGCCAGTTCCCACAAAGGCCAACCATCTGGCTCGAATCAGTTCGCGGGTCATACTCCCGACTGGAATCGCGCTATTTCTATCTCCCAGTTACCAGTTCGCCTTTAGTTAGGAACTCGGTTAGTCGTCGATCCCTCGCGCACGCCGCCGCCCGCGCCGCGCCGATGTAAACACGGAACTCGGGTGTGATTGGGCGTCGGGCGGAAGAATGCGCGAGCTGGGGCGGGGCGGGGCGCTAGTGGCGGCCGCAGTCGCGCATCTGGAGAACAAGACGCACCGTCGTCCCGCGTGCGCCACCAGAGCGAGAGCGTCCTCGTCCCACACGCCAGAGCACGAGATGAAGAAGCCGGCCGAGAGTAGAGACAGAGAGTCCAGCTCGGACGCGGAGTGTAACAAGGTGGAGTCCACGGCCTCGGAGTCCGCGCGCTCCAGCGAGCGCGACTCGGGCTCGGGCGGCAGCAGCCCCAGCTCGGGCCAGAGCAGCCCCACGCTGGGGGCGCGCGCCGCGGAAGGCCCGGCCCAGGAAGGTTCTCGCCCCGATACTACTACTATACACCACCTCCTCCTCCAGCATATTCTCATTCTGGCTGTTGTTACGTTCTTCACGTTTTACTTTACTTAACTTCATGTTCCTAGCTTAATAGTGTTGTTTTTGTGGAGCATTTCATTCCGTATAAAATGTTGTGTGAATATTATGAAAATAAGTTTTGTGTGTGTTGAAATATAATACTAAATAAATGTGATTTTTATTCTTCTTAATTTTTTTTCTTCCATATTTGAATGTTTCTATCGATATGTGATTGTTCCTCAGGTCGATTTATCATATCCAATATATGGATTATTTACTTCTTGCTATGCCAATTGCAGGTGCGGTTATAGAACCAAAAAATAATATTATTTTTTTTACCCTTCCAAGTTGATCAACAAAATGTATTTATGTATGTAAAACAATGCGAGACGTTTTTTTTGTACAAATGATACGCCTATCAATCCGTACATACGCATCTCACCATCTTCCTTCGCCATCACATAAAATATTCATATTCTTACATTTTACAAATTTTCTCTTTGTTTTTTTATATTGTATTCAAAGTAAATAAAATTTCTTCCAACACCTTGGTAAACAATAAGTAAATGTTTTCGAACTCTCGTGCCTCATGTTTTGGCCGTGTTTACGCGAGATTCGCTGGAAAGTTGCCAAATTCTGCAACCCAGCTACTGAAATAGAAACTCTGTCTATTCTCAACCGTTTGACATGTCTTCGCGTTAGTTAAACTCGATTAGCGGCCACAGTGCACTCACTGACCTCACGCCTCGGTCCGACCCTTTCTGTTGCGCTAATTACTTCCATTAGCACATTGTTGTGGTCCGGTCCTGCCGATGTGTGATGATGACGACGGCTTCCCGTCCGACGGGGGCTCGTGGTGCGGGGCGGGGGAGGGAGAGGGACCGGACGAGGGCGAGGACAGCGAGGGAGGGGGAGACGGGGAGAGCGTGGTGACGGTGAGCGGACTGCACCCGGCCGTCAGCTCCTATATGTACTCGGTCATGGGTCAGTATGGCAGGCGGAACTCGCTCCTGTCGGCTCCTTCTCTATCTATCTTTCTGTCCTTAATTCTAAATAACCTTTTTCTCGGGACTGTTCTCTAGGAAGCGATTCTGACAGTCCGGACGATTCCACATTAAAGCGCGGCACTCGATCAGACAGTAATTATTCCGCCCGACGCCGCGGCTCCTCCAGTTCAGATTCTTCCTCGTCGTCCGGAAAGTCGTTCAAACAGGAGGATGAAGCGGAAGGTCGAATTTTTACTATCCAAATACTGCTTGAGTGATCTTTTCATACATTTCGCACAATTTTATTTCTCGATTACCAACATTCGCTGTATTACGCAGACACGACGCGCTGTGACGACTTCCGATGGATCAAGTCGGACCCTTCCACGACCTCCAGCTACGAAAAGGCGAATCGCAATCTCTCCCGCGCTTCTCCCGCTCAAGATACAGACGACGATGAATGCGCTAAAGTGTCGCAAGCTAAGAGGTCAGACGGGCCTTCCAAATACTGTAGCGACAAGCCTCCTGTCCCTAATTCTCACGACAGGATCGGATCCGGTAGCTTGGACCGAAGGAGGTACCACAATACCAACAGGGTTGACCGAGATCAGAAGTCAAGGTCTAGCCACAACCTCAAGTCACATCAGCAATCCCCTAGCCGGCAGTACGCAAATGGAAATGCATACAGAAATACTAATGAAAGCCCAGGACCTCCGAATTCCTATCCGGTAGACTATGCTGGAAACCACATACGAGACAACTACCAACCAGAGTACCAGCATCAATACAGCTCCTACACACCTCCCCGGCAGTTGAGTGATTACCAGAGGAAAGCTATCTCTTACGAACATTTTAATAGGCGACACGAGCACAATGATCCTCAGAGATATGGTAGTAACTCTATGCTCATGGACAACAAAGATCCTTACAAGCATATTGACTATCACGGATACCACCATGACATGAGGAACTTGCCTTATCAGTACGGCAGCCGGCCGGAGCTTCACGGATCCCACGGGGAGCTGTCATACTGCGGGGTCCCGTACCCCACCCCTGCCACTACCACCCCCCTCCGCCATGGTGCGGCTGCCAGGAGCAGCAAGGCCGGTACCGGACTCCCTATGGCTGCAAGGTATAAGGATGTCTGGACTGAAGTTTTACCCATTAACAGCATTGCATGGTTGCGCCTTTTTTGTTTTACTTGACTACCTTCTGCAGTACCCGTTATCTTTATAATATTCTGTCCTCTTTTCTGTTTTAAAATAGTAAACGTAATGATTTATTTTCATCCTTTTTGTTGTAATTTTACATATACGGATTTTAATTCCAACAGAATACCTCCCGTCATTCTATCCTTATGCCATTTTAATGTGATTTTTCATTTATTTCCAGAACTCAGAAGCTGTGGATGACAAAATCAGAAGACTGGAAAGTGATAAAGAATCTCTTCAACTACAAGTGTCGGTGCTATCAGAGCAGATTGCTGCTCAGTCAGATAAAATTAATGATCTGGAAAGGTTGCTAAATGAAAAGCGGACTCTTCTCACCAATGCTGAAGAATTGCTTCAAAGAGTAAGTTTTTTTAAGTAGCTATATGAAAAAGAACAGTATTTAAGTTAAGACAGGATTCGTCAGGACTACCAGCCATAAAGCCACCATAAGAATTCATATGCTCCATGTAGGAGGCGGATATGGTTTGATGATGATGATGGAAATTTTTTTTTTTTCAGGAAATGCTAACACGCTCCTCCTTGGAGACTCAGAAGTTGGAGTTGATGTCCACTATATCTGACTCCAGGCTGCGTCAGGCCGCTCTGGAGAGGGAGAATGTGGAGCTGAGGGGAGGGATGAGCAACGGCGGCAGGGGGCTCGGGGGGAGCTGGAGGGGGGGTGGCCAACAGCAACCGGACCAGCCCCTCCCCCTGTCCCTCCCCAGCCCCTAACCATCGGGAAGGGTCCACTCCGAGGGTAAGGATTTATTCAACAAATTTGTTTATTTAGTTTTAACATTTTTATTTTACATGTACCTTAACCATGCTTGAATAAGGTTTGCGGGGTCCTGGACGTTCACTGCAATCCAACAGCAGAGCTGCGGGACGTGGACCTGACATGGAAAGATGCACGGGAACTGGCGGCTTGGACGTAGTTTGTGGAATTCATATGCTCCACATAGGGAGTGGATATGCAATGATGATGATGATGTTATGATGTATATGAATGAGAAATTTTATACCTCATAAGTCGTATAACAAAGATGGATGGAAATTGTTCCATTGCAAGTTATCTTCAATTAAGGTTTCGAAAATTCTGCATGATGTTTTTATGTCAATAAATTTTAGCACATGGCCATCACGTGTGCAACGGGAAACCTTGACATCAGAACTTTTACTGAAAAATTAGAAGTCACAAACCCCTTTGAAGTAGATAATAATATAAACCTGGTACATAATTAACAAATAATAATGCAACTCACACATAAAAAAAGTACCTAATCTTTTTTCTCTGCAATTCTCACTTTTTTTCAAAGGAATGATGAAATCTATGCAATCTTATGATATTTGCACGTATTTCAATTAGTACATAATTTATTAATTTTTTTTTCAAAAATTTGTCTTTGTATTTCCCTAAAAAAGCCAAATCTTCTAATGCTGGTCTCGATTGCAACCTTAGAAAATGTGTGTTTAATTTAATGTTTTTCATTCCAGACACCTCCCGCGACGTACCGCCGGCTAGTGAACCCAGACCAGTCCCCACACTCGTATAGCTCTCTCCCGCGGGGCTCGTCCCTCTCCACGCCCACGGGGCGCCCCCCAACAGCAGCCTCCCCCAGCACTCCACCCCCCCCCCTGGACACAGCCGTGGTGGTCCGCTTCGGTAAACCAAACCAACAACACTGTATGGTGGTGGCCAGGGGCCGGGGGCACTCTGTACCCAACTTAGGTTTTGTGCCGTTACCTTTTGATGTGTTTTGCTGTCGTGTGTCACTGTAGCTTGGCCCCCCTTGACGTCACTCCCGCAGCATGCTTTGTGATAGTAATCACTGTTTGTAGCACGACTTAAGAGCATACTTCACCACGTACTCGCGGCCGCTTTCCAAACAAACGTATTCCTCGATTTTCTCGAATTATTTACACATCTCCTTTAACCCTGCGTTCGTCGCTACCGGCAAAAAAATACCACAGAGGTAATAAAAACACGTGTATCTTTTTTTCTGCGCAATTCGGCAAATCGCCGCTTTGGGTACCTTTCGGCATTGAAATTAGAGAGTCCCTCCCCGTGCGGCGGTCAGTTACCGCCACGCGCTCGGCCGCATCGGACGTGTAAAATAGGTGTGGGTGAAAAAATACCCGGTAGCAACCGGTACCACTAGAATTTTAAGTATAAAAGGACAATTTATTTTTGTCAGTTTATAAGTTTATTCCATCTATTTTGATAATCTTATCTCATTTTGCATACTTTTTAAGAAAAATATTAGATTACTATGTTTTTGAGATTATTTAGAAAATAGATGAAAATTTGGATCTCTTTAATATGTGTGCCTTAAATATAAGTAAATACGTTATTTATCATAAAAGTGGCCTTTTTTTGTAGCTCATTGTTCAAATGAACAAAATAAAATACCAAAGTTAAAATAAAAATATCTGTGTTCCGAAAAGGAGCCATGAAAAAATGTGGTAATTTTTACCCGGTAGCGACCGTTTGTGTACGTATTCGCCTAGCGACGAACGCAGGGTTAACAAATAAAATATTTAAAAATAAGACAATGCAAACACGCATCTGTTCGATATCTAAAATGTGTGAAAAAATAATTGCTCTAATTTTAAATTCCAGGGAGAAAATTGAGGAATACGTTTGTATGCGAAAGAGGCTTCGAGTTACGTGGTGGAGTATGCTCTTAAGTCTAACATGAAACCACTAATTAATATAACTTCACCAATGCCAACCGATTTCTGAACCACAGCTACAAATAATTATTCTGATCCTAGACAAAGCTTGTGTTTTCGAAAGTGGTAGGCATTAATCATTTTGAGTTTAGTGCTTTGTTAATATTCTAGTATAGTGGATTTGGTTTTTAGCATAGTATTAAATTTTTTAACTTTCAATAATTATCATTTCTATAAACATATTTTGAGTGTGTCCAAATACTTGTAGACAAAAACTGGATTTCTTAGCTTAGCAATGCTTAGCAATTTTCTCAATGGATGACAGAGAGTTCACATGTGAAGCGTCGCGCCATTTTACTGTATATTGGCAGATATGGATATCAAATACTAGGTGAAATGGGGAATGTTGTAATACATCAAGTGGCCACTTAACCCAGCCAATGACAGGTCATAAGCCTTGTAAACGCCTAGATATCCATATTCCCTTCCAAGTTTCTCGTCTCTGTTGAGATGTCAAATTGTAATTATCATTTCACTCATTAAAAAAATTATTAACATAATATTATTGTTAAATTTTAAAACTTTTTAATTTAAAGTATTCGTTTGTCTCCATAAAAACTAATCGTTTTGACTTTATTTCAGTCACTATGTTACAGTCAGAAGCTGTTTTTGTACAAGTATTTTAAATATTTTTGCTAGGCGCAGAATTTGCAAAAAATAAAAAATAAATAAAACTTAAATTTTGAAGGTCGGTACCTGCTTTTTTCCAAAGGGTAATGCAATTTTTTTCAAAATGGTTGCATTATTGTACAATCAAGTTAACTGCAAGCTAATTTGGATAAATATGTGAAACACCCTAATCGATTGGCATAAAATACAAGAAACACACTATTTATAAAATGCTAATGTTGCTGAGAAATTTTCATTTTTATATAAGTACTATAATAAAATTATTAAGTATATTAATTTTATAAAAATCAGATAAACTTAATTTTTGAGAAACTCAAGATAAGTAATACCTAGTTTCTCTGTTTGCAGGTTTGTATGTGATAATTTCCAGAGTGGTTATCTTAATCTATCTTATCTTTCATGATAAGAGCATGAATAAAATATTATTATATTGTGTTTCTTTATGACTGTAGCACTAGCATTATAGTTTTGGTTTCTAATTTCTAATGATTCAATTAATTTAACAATTTGTTTTGCACCTCTTGTTATTAAAACACTAACATTTAACACATTGTTTTACTTTCTGGGAGAGTTAACTGTAAGTATTATTTGAATACGAGAAATCGAAGATGTTTACTTCCATTTTTTAACTTTCAAAAACTATTAGTGTTTAAAATAATATTATCAAAAGAAAAGTAAATTTTGTTCTTAGTGCTCATAATGATTTACCTACTTATAATTATTTCAGTAATTTTTTTCATTGCCAGATAGCATGTTGCTCGATCACAGATCACTATCGACTCGGTAATAAGCGACGTGATAACGATTTCTTACCCATGGATGTTTAACGTTTTCGCAATCACAATGGAACACGCGTTAAAAGTTATCGATCGGGATTATTATACGAGCGCATCAAGTCGCGAGCCCTTTCCCGAGATATATATTCTTCGCACATATCTTCATTCAATCTTTCTCGAGTGCCGTATTGCATTTAGCCGGCGTTCAGCAAGCCAAATATTGAGAAAAGCAGTCGACATAATAAACAATCCGACATGTGCGATGATTTGACGTTTGACGTCTGGCCGCGATATCGCGTGCCGAGCATTCCCGAGCGTTGCTTCGGCAATGATCGGCTCGGCAAACGTGGTATGAACTTATGTTTATTGTGATCGGTCAAATCGTTAGCGTTAGCACGTGGTTAGCACGTTTTTAACTACGTCGATAGTTATCTGTGATTGAGCTACTGGTCATTGTGATACAGTTAACATAAGTACATACATATTTTTTTGTGTTGTATAATACTAAATAAAATATGAAATTTTGCCTATAAACTTTATCTCCCAAATTTACAGCATAGTACTTTTATATTAATTATAGAAATTTTAAACTTACTTCCGATAGAAAAGACTTAATAATGACATTATTCGTGAGGTTTTTTTAAACATTGATTGCAATGTTATGAAAGCATCTCATTTATTTTACACGAAAAAGTGCTATTAAACAAATTGTTAAATTTTATTTGTATCAAAAACTTCAGTGTTATATTGCCAGTATAGTAATGATTGATTGAATATGATTACAGCGGAGAAAGACACAGTGCTGGGTACAGCAAGCCCCATACTGGGGAAGATCGGCGGCGGCAAGGGGTGGGGGGGGCTGTGGCGGGGGGGCAGCGGGGGCACGCTGGAGGATTTGTGGAGGTGGTGGTCCCCGGGCCGGCGAGCCCTTCCAGAGGGGAGGGGTGAGAGCTACAGCCGCGCCCCGCCTGCAAACTACACATATCGATAGATGGTCAATATTTTCATTTTTAAAAATTTGAATGTGCAATACACAGAGAATAATTAACTATCTTTCCTACCTCCTTATTCGTATATATATGTTATCGGTTAATTATTAAAAAAAATTAAATTATTTTTTAAAATTTTATTTATTCTTCTCGCAAGAGGTTTTTTGAAACCAAATCAACAGAAAAGTGTTGCTAAAACAAAATGTTTGTATTTATTAAATTATATGAACAGCAATTATTGAAAGAAAAATGGTTAAAAGTTTTTTATCTCATTATGCTGATATTTGCAAAAACAATAACTAAAGTAATTGCTCTTAAGCAATTTTTGATCTGCAGCATGTGTTATGTGATTAGTGGTTTTTGAAAAAAACTCACTAGGCAACTAAAGTCTGGTGTGTCTTTACTTTATTTTTACAACCCTGAGCCACATAATACGATGCATAAGCTGCATTTATTTACCAATATGTACAGGGAGATTAAAATTTCAGCAATAAACCTTTACTGCGATCACCAATTTATCTGTAGATATATCACAGTTGTGATGCGAATGTGACGTCAATCATTAAAATATCTTTGACAATTTACCAATTATTATTATCATATCTGTGTCATAAATGCGATATATCTACGATCTCAGCGCTGAAATCTTTTTTTTCATCTCCAGATATTGATCTTTTGAGGTCTTTAAGTTCAATTGATTTTTCTTGTTTAGGGTTATTATTTTTACCAATTTTATATGAATTTTCCAGGAGTACAACACCAGTAAAGGAGTGGGATGCGGATATTACATGTGAGTGGTTGGAATCCATGGGTTTGGACTGCTATAACGCAGATGCCAAGAAGTGGTTAACCAATCCGGCTGGCAATAAGGGAATCATCGCAACTGCATCACCACAGCAAATAGAAAAGGAACTGAACTTGAAAAGCTCCCTTCATAAAAAGAAGATTGTGTTAGCATTGATGGACCTGCAGGTAATGAATCGTTAATCCTTTACAGAATTGCATTATATTTATTTGGTCCATTTTCAATTTTAATTGACATTATTTTTAAAACTTCAATAAGTATCCTGTTTATTATGTAATAGTGTGTATCAAAAATTGCATGGGAATGTATTTAATAAATTCACGATTTTTTGGTAGAAAATGTGACATTAGTATGTCGACTGTCTCGGATCAGAAACAAACTAAAGAATACCAATTGTTTTGATAATCCAGTTTTTTTTATTATTTGGACCACCTTTATTCGGATAATTAGAGTTTATTGGGTTTAATCAAGTTTTAAAGTTATGTATACTCGATTTATGAATAAAAAATGAAGAGATTCTAGTAAAACACGAAACTGATCAACGAAATTAAGAAATAGGTGCTGAGATAGTTCTGACATATAGATCTAAAATTACAGAATGGCTATCGCTTTCACTTTGCTAAACTGGTTGGAAGCTGGCTATTTTTTAACTGTTAGGAGATTAGTTTTATTTCTTTTTAATTAGTCTTCTGATTCTCGGCTTATAATTCCTTCTTCAAGTCGGTTAACTAGTTTGTGTTTGTCAGAACCCTCTAGGAGTGGACCCCCTATTGCGGGCTGCCGGGCGGCTAGAGTGCGGCTGGGTGCTCCGCTGGTTGGAAGACCTGGGTCTGCCGCAATACCGCGAGGCCTGGGCGGCCAGCGCAGCCGATGGCCGTGTGCTGCACCTGCTCTGCCACGAGGACCTGCAGCCGCTCCGCCTCACCAGCCAACTGCACACCCTCAGTCTCAAGAGAGGTAACATTAACAGACTAAGCCTGATAGTCCTGAGCCTGTCGCAGTACTGCAAGGCCTGAAATAAACAATCATCTGTCAAGCTAAACCAGAATCCAATCTATAATCTATACATTTTTTGTCGAATTGTGAAAAAATATATCATATTTTTCCTCAATACTAGTTATGTATATTTCTTATGCTTGCCTAATTTGTAAGGCATTAAGTTCCTGGCGCCCTGGATATTCATATTCCGGTGTCAATAGCTGATCGTTGTTGATAATTTGTCAGCAGACATGACTTGCACAGGAACTGCTAGCTGAACAACTAGCTTAGAGGAAGTTGGATGGAATTGCAGTAGTCATCTGCAGAGCGTTCACATTTATTTTACCTCTGACAGCTACAGTGTGTCGTATTGTTCGGTTGGCGTTACTGTAAATGTCGACTGACGAAGCTCCTCGCATTTTTCTCTTTTAACAGTGATAATTCATCTTGCAACATGCCAAAAAGAATTCAAAGTAGTGGTAGAAAGATTGTGTTATCAGTGCGTGAATTTTGTGAAAGAGAAAAAGACTGTGAAGTTCCTCTAATTCCATTTAGAAATGTTCGTCAACGAGTGGCCGCCATAACAGGTACGTAAGTAGGGTTACCAGTGTGCAAGATTTTACCCGAACGTGATGGAAATTAGAATTAATATTAATATATATCAAGTTTGAAAAAAACAATCATAGTAAAACAACGTAAGAAAATATACTATAAAAGTTTTAAATAAAATTATAATTTATGGAAATCGAAAAAACAGTTTCTATCTCTATTTATGCACAAATAAATAGTTTTTTCAGATAATAATCTTTTATTGTGTAAGTGGTAAATCTTAGAAGGTGAATATGGCAACACAGCTCAGCTGACAGTTAGCCAACATAACAACCAGAGGTAAAATAACTGTGAACGATCTGTATATTTTCTCCAGGTATCCAAGTCCTCCGCGCGGCGAACTTCAGCCCGGACACGATGATAAGGCGCGCGGGCGTGCCGAACGGGGTGGCGGTAGGGGTGGGGGCGGTGGCCGGGGCGGGGGATGGGGGCGAGAACGAGGAGCAGCATGTGGAGTGGGGCCACGTGTCCCGCTGGAGCAGCCACCGCGTCATGGAGTGGCTCAGGGCAGTGGATCTGGCTGAGTATGCACCCAACCTCAGGGGGGCAGGTGAGAATCATTTGTCATTACAAATCATTGGCGGCTTGATGAAACCTACCATGTTTAAATAAGCACAAAAAAACTGATCAGAATTCCTAAATAATTTTTGTTCAAATATTTATCGGTGCATAATGAAAGATGAAGGCATGTTATCTAATTAAACATCAATATAAATATTTTTACATGCTTTATTTTAGGATGTATGATCAGTTCATTTTGGCTCTTGTTGAATTTTGTGTTTGATATATAGGTTTTAAAAAATGGCCAACAATAATTGAAGATTGAAAATTTTTTCGATTGTAAGTAATCAAGCTAACCCTTGGCAAGACTCCGGGGAACTTTGGAACAATTTTTTCATTTCATAGAACGAGTGTATTACCAGAAAACGTCAAGGGGTTAAATAATGTTTTTGACAAAAATACATTTGACATTTCAAACTCTACCCACTACACAAATTCATTCAACTGTCCAATTTCAATTCTCTTTTCATTAGTGTTTTGGCTTGTCAAAAGTTTTTTCATTTATTTTTTGCGCCACTTATAAAAGCAAATTGCCCATCACTAACCCACAATATAATCCTTTTACAGGTGTGCATGGTGGTTTGATGTATTACGAAGTTCGCTTCACGGGAGAACTGTTGGCTACATTACTAAACATCCCGCCTAGCAAAACATTACTACGAAGGCACCTCAACACGAGGTTTAACCAGCTCATTGGCAAGGAAGTCATACAGGAAAAGAGAGATGCAGAAACTACTTTAGGATATCAACCCCTCACTCTAACCTCTAAAGTTAAGGTTTGTATATTTATTTATTTTTTTTTTTGTGTAATTTAGAGGAATAAAATTGCAAGAAAGCAAAAATTTTCTGATTTTTTTTTTCTGAAAGGAGCTGATCTTTTAATACAGTAAAGATATCAACGGTTGAAAGGAAAAAGTTACCAAGCAACATAATATGTGCAAAGGAAAATGATACAAAGCGACATGATATTATTATAAAACATATTTTTGTATATATAATGCATATTATTAATAATAGTATATGACAGTCGATATGTTTTTTGTATCTTTTGATGCTAACTTTTTGATATGTACTCTTTAACCACTTTGTAATAATTTTCCACTTATTTTGATATTGCAAACTGTGCTTTCTATGCTTATAGATTGTTAAAAAAGGCCAATTCACTCTTAAAAGGAAAAAGAACAAAGGAGAGACAGAATACGGTGATCTTGTCTGTCCTATTGTGGATCAAGCTTCAGGTGAAATATTAAGTGTAAGTCTCTAACACAACTAACATTTACTTACATTTCTTGTCATCTTTTTTACTTCCTTCTATTGTACATTTGTGTATCAATACAGTGCCCTATGTACCATTGGGTGCGGATAAGGGAGAGTACCTAGTAGTAGTGTTGTACATACTTTCATTTTTGTTTTTATTGTACAAAATCATAATTCATTTTCTGTTTTTATTTGTGGTGTTTGTGAATCTTGTTTTCTTGGTTAGTGTGATTAAAAATTAAAATGATTTTTAATTTTCTGCGTTCTCTACATTCTCTATAGCATAGGATAGAAGATTAAATAGTAAATATATCCATACAAATTAAATAATACACTTAAAATTGGTTTGCTGACTTACATAAAAATACATCAAAAGTTTACATTAATTTAAATATATTTTTTTATGATAATTATATCAGAATTGTGCGCTGTTCATTTGTTTTGACATCTCGTAAAATTTCGCAGATAAATCTCCTTTTTTTATACCTCACAAATTTATTGAATACAAATACACAAAGGTATCCATACTGTGAGAACATAAATGCCTTTAGAGATATAATAAGACTGATGTTTTAAAAACTAAGATACGTTTTTATCTCACAAATTTTAATGGTGGAAAGTGCAAGCTCATTACATAGGTGTCGTGTACATTTTTAGTAGTGATAACAACATGTAAATACCTACTTAAAAACATACTTTCTGTGTTAATTTTTGTTTCTAACATGTTTAACTAACTTTGAACTAATAAATAATGAGAGCACACCTAAAAAGATCTTGTTTTGGTTTATGGATAATTTCAATAGCTTATTTGGTTAAAGGTTTACATAATCAATGTTTTCTCATTCATTCTTCACAGGGATATTTTTCCATGTTTTGTATTTGGTGTGTTTGATATAGACGATGAAGATGGAAGCCTTCGGAGGAGAGGGGGGTGCCTGTCGGCAAACTGACGAGATGTCCAGCTCCACCGACTCCCCGCACTCGCAGAGGAGTGACCTCAGCCGCTCCTGAGGAACAATCCACGGGACCACTCTCCCCATCTACAACCACTTTAACAACGTTCCTAGACTTGTAAGATAAACAGTGGTTTCCAATCTACAACACGTGGCCTTTTGAACATGTGAAATTGTTATAAACATTCTGCAAAGATAAAAATATATAACATGTTAATCCATCGCGAATAATCAGAAAAACTGGGTACTGTTATGTACTTGATCTGCCAAAATATGGATGTGTTTTAACTCGAGTATTGTGAAATAAAGTGTCAAAGTAAAATAAAATGACAGGAAATACATGATTTTAATAGTAACTAGAGGCGTAACGTCACATCATGTTTAATTATACTTTAGTAATATAACTTTTTATACCGTATAATATATTAAAATAGTTTTTAATCAATTACATTATTATTTATGAGATTTTTATAATAAATATACTGTGGAGAATATTAATATAGTTAACATAGACATTATTTTTGTTTGATTATGAAATTCATTTCGAAAAAAACTAAAAATTCAATATTCAACATATTATGTAGTTCAGTAAAGTAGAACCTCGATTATTTGGACTGATAGAGATGAGCGTACTCTTATTATATAATAAGAGTACGTTATAAGAGTATATTATATAATAATTATATAAATAAAGAAATGGTGAATAACGTAATATCTTTATTGTGTTTTTTTTAACATTAGAAGTGGTTGAAGTACAAATTTTGTAGACAAAGATCGGAATAATCGAGGTTGTATTGTTTTATCAAATTATTGTGTTCATAGTGTAAAGAGCAATAGTGAAATCCACTATCAAGTTGGTGAATGTTTGTATAATAATCATTTGTGTAATATCATTGTGTTGTTTTTTTATATTGTTTTCGGCGTTTTATTCAAGCATCAATTTAGGCATTTGAAATAAACATTTATATAATGTTTTAATTTTAAAATGGGCGGAAAATGCTATTGTTAAAATTACAGGCATACAAAAATAATGACAATAAAAAAAAAATTACCGAAATATTTAGATTTTGTACATTGATATACAAAAAGAAATGCTTCATCATAAAAAAATTACTTACTGAGAAATTTGTGCATTTAAAAATATTTATCTTGAATTCAATACCTAGCACATACATAAGTAACATCACATTCAATTTATGAATATTTGTGACTTTTGTGTTTATGCGAATAGCAAATTAAATTTTACGCAATATTCTTTTATTTTATATTTTTAAAAAACTTATTAGCCAGTAGATTATAATTATATTTATACATTAAATTATAATTTATGGTATTTTTTATTATTTTCTAGCATTAGTAACCATTAGAAACGATTTAATATGCAACTGAACTTTGAAGAATCCACGGCAAAACTTTCAGATAGTGAAATATGACTATCATCCTTTTAATAAATGCAATATTGTAAACGGGGTGACGTTGATGTCGTAAAAATCAAAAAACAACTACAACCAAGCGTCATTTTCATTGTAAAATGGCGGCTTATCGACTAATTATTTGAACAGATACTAGGCCCAAATATTATTGTCATTGACATCTGTGAAATGCTGCCAGCAAAAAAATAATCTAAAGTTGGCACCACTGTTTTGCATCTTCATAGCGATTGGTTAAAAATTGCTAAATGGCAATGTTTAAACCTTGTTATTGGTGCTATATTTACCAGAAATTGTGTAAAATAACATGGATACTGCACTGTGGTTATTATTGAGATCGTATTTGATGTATGTAACAAAATTTTTTTTGTTTAAAAATAATATATGTAAATATTAATGCATATCGACGGTTGACAGGAAAAAGATAGCAAGCGACATAAATGTGCAAAAGAAAATGATACTTAGTGACATAATGAAAATGTTACCATGTGGTATAATGATAATTATGCTATCATTTTCCTTTGCAACTTTTTCCTTTCCACTGTCAATATTTATAATTTATCAAATATATGCTAACTTTTCTTATGTGGCAACTAAGTCAACCTCTTTCACAGTCTTATAATATGTATAAGACTTAATGAAATAGAGATTACAATTTTTACTTTTGAGTTTTTTATTGCCTGCAATAAATTTATCTCATTTTTTAATCTACCCAGAAGACATCTATTGTGGAATTAAGAGTTTATAGTAAAGAGGATTATTTGGAAAATTTATTGGTTGATATTCTCGCAAATTATGTACGTATATCTCACATTATTATATTGTATCTCTACAGCTTATAAAAATTTTGCTGTCGAGATTCCTTCAGTCTTAGTGTATAAAGTACGGAATAATGTCTTCCTATTTATCCAATAGTGAAATAAATCCAAATAATTATAATCCCAATACATGGAACATAAATATTATGTATAGTTACATATTCAGATTAAAAAATAAATATAATTTCAATTTGTACGTCTACCATTTTGTAAGAATTTATATTACTAAATAAAAAATTAGAATGTTAAATAGCCATTTTATGTTTACTTATCAAGGATAACATCTTTAGAAATAATAAAATAGCTAACCTAAAAATGTTTGGCGGTAATCTAAGCTGGCTAATAATATTTAGAGAAGATTCCGAATGTTAACGGAAATATCATATCTCAACATAATATTATAAAATGTAATAACTTTGAAGAATCTACATATTTACTCTCTGACCAAACATAAATATATTCAATCTAAATAAATATAGGTAGCTCCTTTTTATACATTTTTTTTTATAAAACTGAAGTTATAATTTGACAATTTACCTACATGCAGATTTAATACCAATTTTTAAAATTATTTGTCAGCATCCCTAATCATAAAAGTAATTGATCGGGTGCATTATAACATTTTTTCCATTGTGAAGATACATAATATTCAATTATTTAAAAAAAAAAAAAAACGCTGTGCTATTTCATTGGAAAAAATCCTATATGCCTAATAAATGCAAAACTTTAATGTTTGTAATGGCATAGGCTAATATATAAATTGATAGTAACAAATTATCTCGAGGGCTTTTATTGAGGAAAAATAACTCCATTAAGAATGCTTGGAAATATACAAAAACTGTGTTTGTTTTTGATCAATATGGGTACAAGATAAAATCAGATACTTAATGCATATGCTCAAAATAGATTTATAAAAGAAACTAATTTAGCTGCGCACAATTCTTTCTAAGGAAATTAAACTATCAAAAGTGTATTAAATAGAATTGTGACATTGCAAATCAAGTTTTTACTAAAACATATAAAATAAAATCATTATAAAATGAAAATTCGCTACTTTAGGTAGTAAAAAATATATAATTTTATACGTAAAATTATTTTTTCTTGAAGTTTTTTTTAGTTACCTATATCAAAAAATAATAAGTTTATCGAGAACGAAATATTTTTACCATTTATCGCTCTTTATATGGAATCTCTTTTTATATTGTTAAGGTTTTGAGGGAATAAGTTAAACATTAAAATAACATAACTTTTGTCAGTACATTTTAGTAAGTCTGAAGCGCTTAAAGCAATTTGAATGATTCCTGTGTACAATGTCCCAGTTGCCTTTGAATTATTTTATATGTATATAAAATATCAAGAGCTTTGTGAAAAATGTGTACAGTAAAAATTTGGCAAAAAATATGTTAAATTATATACAGATATTTAATTAGTAATAATAAGATTAGTAAAGACCAAATAAACACATATAACAGCCAAGAGTTGGACAATAATGTCAATACATATATTATTACATAACTCTCCTATTCTTGCTCTCAGTCTGAAATGCTTACTATCTAAAATGACCAATATAACATTATTTATTAAGTTTACCAAATCATTGCTAATAACAATAAACAGTGTTTACTGCACAAATTAATAAATAATATAAAATATTATCAGTTATTTATTTATAGAATTAAATATTCTTCAGCCCTACAAAATATATTGTCAGTGATACAGCAATGCATATTTCTAATCCATACATGAGCAACAATTTTGGCTGTCCTCGACTATACTTTAGTGAGATTCATTTCTACGCCTATTCTAAAATATACACAGCACAGACCCTTTTGTACATTTAAGAATGTACTAAGCAATAATTGTTATTCTAAGATATACATCACTACAATAAATAAGTATAAGTACAAGAGGTTTTTCACCTAATCTAGCCAGCAAATTGTAATTTCTTGCATTTATAGATTCCATGATTATTTTTTGATATCTTCACAAAAAACAACATAAAAAAATTTAGCAAAAAAAAATTTATGAGATTTTTTTTTCATGTTCTTGAAGAATGACACTGGTAGGGAGAGAATTAATTAATTTAATTAAGGAAGAAGTTTATTTGAGAAGACAATGTGCAGCTCTAGGCATTTACGGAACATATCTTGACTCGGATTTTGTTTTGTGAAAGGGAATATGAAACTTTAGATATTTACAGGGCATAGCTTGACTTACTTAAAATACTTAGTACCAGTACAGTGAAAATTTTGTCCTCAGATCTCCAATCGAAAATTTACAACCGTATCACCAAATAATTATCTACTCAAAAATAAAACTGCAAATAAAGTTAAAAAATTTATTTGTTGTAGACGAAAAATAATCCATAAAAAATGCCATAATGTCCGTTTTATAAACTTGTATAAAAATATTTACAGAAGAAGACAGATGATTAGGCTTATATAGAATTACTTGAAACTATTTCAGTTGACTCTTTAAGAACTTTTACAGTATCTTCTTTCCTCGAACCACCTGAAATGACACTCTTTACACTTGTAACATCGCCTCATAATACATATTAATAGATAAATATAAATTATTGTAAATATTATGATCATCAGGCAATACATGCCATATACATATTACGTATGTCTTGTATTGAAAGGCTTAATAATGCTCATGATCTCAACATCCTGGATGTCCTATGCGGATAATTCATAGGCATTTTACAACAAATTTTGTGACATAGTCATTATGTGTCATGAGGGTCTCCTGCATGATATTATAAAAGGAATGGCGGAGACAAATTCCAGAGGGCGCCCCCGACGAGAGTATCTGGAGCAAGTGTGTGAGGACATGAACCCAGCCTCATATACTGAGCTGAAGAGGGCTGCGGAGGACAGAGCGCAGTGGAAATTATGATGCAGAGCCTTGCTGCAGACCAATCCCCAGGATTGAGACATCGAGGAAGTCATTACTTGGGAAGACTGACGGCCTATCCCCTAGTTAGGAGTCAGATTGTGGAATCCATATGCCTCATAAGGGGGTATAAGAGATGATAATGAAAATTAAAAATTGGTGCAAGAATTGGTGCATTCCGAAATTATGAGGTATTCTGTTATTCAATCCCTAAAAAGAAAAATACATTTGGCATTACTGTATCTAGAGGGCCACATGTATTAGGAGAACTTTGGTAATATGGGCTTTCTAGGTACACATTACCCAAGTGTATTTAAAAAAAAAAATATTCTGGGTACTAATTAAATCACTCCTTACCTGTATCTAAACTATCCGCATTTTTATCTGAATAATCCGTCATGTTTTTCTCTTCCTTTGCTTTGTCATACGCAGACTGCTCTAATGGACTGAGATCTAAAAAAATATTAGAAATTATAATAAAACGTTACGTTAAAACTTTATGAAAATGAATATGGTTTTATTATTTGGTATGAGATAAAATTTCTGTAGGTTTTGAGCTTCAGTACTCTACAAATAATGAAAAAATTCATATCAACATAATTTTTGCAGTCTCATGCATGAATTTTTTTCTTATCTTGCAAGTGTGGAGGAGCTGTTTTTTAAAATATTTATTCAAAATAAATTTTCGCACGCGTTTCACAGAATATAAATACAACAGCAGCTTCATCCATTCCAATGTGTAGAGGGAAGCAGTGCTATAAGTGGGCCATGCAACAATTAATTATTTTTGTCTTGTGCAAGTGCATATCTAAAATCAACTTGATTTTTTTGTAGTTAAAAAGAAGTAACTAAATTCAACGAACGTACAGTAATAAAAACCGGGAAAAAACAGAACCGGGTTGTGGTCTAGTGGTAGATTTGAGGACTCCAGAGTAGAATCTCTAGGTTCGAATCCCTCTCCAGCACAACTTGTTTCCTGATTTCTGACACAGTTATTTCCGACTATTTGAAAGCAGTCCCAAAACTGAAATATTTGAGTATATATAAGAACTCAAATGTTTCTTTTAGAAAAAAAAAAAAAAAAAAACAAACAAACTCACTAGCTAGACGAGAATCCATTGCTATCCAATCTGATGAAACCACTTGGTTAATTGAAAAGCGTACTCCTACATCAGGCTCCATCATCATAGAAACCAACTTCTTACATTGTTCTGACAACCCGGAAACTTTAGACCGAAATTTCCACTTTCTTTTCATTTGTAAATCATACAGTTTCCTAATATTAGAATCGTCAAATGGCATTGACTTATTAAGCATCACGTAAAGTAGAATACCGAGAGACCAAACATCGGCTCCCCTCGGAACATATGGAGTTCCTCTTAACACTTCTGGAGCGGCGTAAGACAATGATCCACAGTAAGTATTACTAAGTATCGGTTTCTTTTTATCATCGACACAAAACCGAGAGAACCCAAAATCCGATAATTTAGTGTTTTGGTTGCCTGTTATCAATATATTCTCACACTTCAGATCTCTGTGAGCGATATTCATCTCGTGTAAATATTGAACAGCCAGAGCAATTTGTCTGGCCCAAACCCTCGCTTGGTTTTCTGCCAATTGACCGTGTTTCAAAATGTATTGTAACAAGTCACCCTTCTCTGCGTAGCGCATCAAAATGAAGTATTTCTGTCTTCTGTGGAAAATGCTATGAATATGCACAATATGAGGATGATTTAGTTTTAAAAGAATATCCAACTCTCGGGGTAAGAATTTTTTCACAAAATCTTTTGGGGCTTTCGTAGCGTCAATAATTTTACACGCTAAAGTTGTTGGGTTTTTGTGTTCTGTACTATTTTTCGGAATTGCTAAAAATACCTAAAAAAAATTTTATCAGAAAATACTTGTTTTATTTGTAAATATACTCAAATTAATTCTTCGTTTCAAGGTTATATACCAAACCAACCTTTGCGACAGTATTAATTTGCACACTTCAAATTTTTTCATTATTGGGAATTTAGTTGTAACTCTGTTTAAGTTACAGCATTTTAAAAATATGTTTTGGTGGGGAAAACTAAATGTCAAATGTCAAACTATTAATTTGCAAAAACAAAATCATTTATTGTTCTATATTTTGAATATTCACAGAATATACACAAATAAATAACATTTTTTCAGTCATATTGATTGACTATGATAAATTCTCCAGCCAGAGACAATCTTTGAAGGAAAGAAGGTGCGGGAGTTTGTAATAAATAATAATCTTTAGTAGTAGGATGGCGAGGATAAAGTCTTTCTCTGCGGATCTTTTCCAACATTGACTGAGGTTCGCATTTCTCCTTAGCTGGAATAGAACTGGTCAGTAAATCATGTACAAAATCTGGTAACAGGGAAACTGTAGATTTCCCCTTGTCTTGAGCGAGGGGTGGGGGGGGAACAGGACTAGCATCAGCTTGCTCATTGGACGTATTGTCATCAGACAAGTGGATATAATCCACATCAGATTCATTAAAAGGATAAAGACGTTTGTCTCTGGAACTGTCATTAGGAGCTGTGATGGTTTCCCCTTTGGGGTTAATAATTTCTTTGTCTGTGTTCTTTTCATTCAATTCTAACCCAATTGTTTCGACATGTTTTGCGGAGTTGTCTTCTTGAGAAGAAAGATCATCCGAATTGTTTGAGGTTGATTTACTACTTTCCAAAGATGAGACATCAGAATCATTTTCATCTGATAAAATTTCATCAGAGTCGGAGTCCTCTGATGTTTGATTTTCCATTTCCTGCCTGAAATTCTTTAAATTCAGTTTTTTTTCCTCGAGAAAAATCTTATAAAATTCTTCTACTTTGTCTAGGTCAATACTGAAAGAAAAGAAAAATACAATCTACATAATTACATTTTGAAACCAAACTACTTCTTGAGGGAGGGACAGAAATCGTGCTTGGAATTTTGGGGGATGCCTAAACTACCAATGTCTATTAAAAAACCTTTACTATCTTATTAGTGTTCAGTTAACTAACAACTACAAGACAAACTATAAGAATTAAAATACAACTGAACTGGTTATATCTTATTTTTGTAATTGACAAATTATGTGACTAAAGTATAAATACCCCTTATTAGCACTGTGACAGCAGTGAAGCGCAGCTGGATCTATGGGATGTGCTTCTGTATTGAAAATGTATCCTCCAACATCGATAATACATTCTCCCGATGGAGTTTCTATGACAGTCCCACTATGTCCAGGATTGTGTATAAAATTGTCCGGGTCGAACAACAGATATAAATATTTGGTAGTTTCTGCGAGGAAGAATGACTCCATTCGGTCCTCTTTCCGGTGATCTCTGACATCTTTGATCTGAAATTTTTATTATCAGTCGTATTAGGTATATTTTGCAACCACCAAAACACTGGTTTCGTTATGATATATTTTTAAGTGTCATTTTTAATGCGCATTAAATTTTTTGCTGTAATTTAATCATTATCATGATCTTTTAATGCCGCAGACACCACTTTCAAAAGCTTAAAATATTTTTTTATGTGAAAAAGTAGCACGTGTGTTTTTTTTAATATAGGTACACAAATATAATTTAAATATTGGGGCTACTTTCAACTAGTCTGAAATAATCGCATAGATTTAGATAGACGAATTTAAAGAGACACATATTATAATACGACTCACAGTAGCATAGCCGCAGCGTGTCTTGGCACTGTGCTGCAGACTCCTGAGGATATCTTCCCCCATCTGGAGGATGATGGGGTCTCTCGTGTCTCGGTATAGGTACATGAGGGACTCTACGAGCTCCGGCCGCAGGGGGTAGCTCTCGCGGCCCCCGGACGCTCCTCCCGCCCCGATATTGTACACCTCCGGAGTGAAGCCGTACTGGCGCCAGACGCTATGGTAGTTCTGTACTATTCGCATCGCGGTATCAGAGTCCCCTGAGAAGAGATTTAATGATAATTAAAGTTGATACTTGTGCTCTCAGTTACCACAGCAGCATGATGCATCCTACATAGTAGATACTCGATACCTTCCCTTAGAAAAACACCCATATGTTTATTTAATTTGTTAATTTAAGAAGGGTTTATCGTGTCTAACTCACAGAAAAAAACAGATGCACATAGCATACCGTGGAAATGTACTGAAAAGTTTTAAATGTGGTTTTGCGGGCAAAAATCATAGACCTCGTCGTTTTTTAATTTTACTAGAAAAATAATGTCAAGTTAATTTTAAAACAGTTCTTCAGGTCTAACTCCGTGTTGAACTGAAATGGTACATGTATATATTATATTAAAATTTTAACATATTAATAATTAAACAATAACAATAGTAATAAAACTACATCAAATTAATTCAATGACAGGGAAACAAAATATAATAAAAATAAATAATAAGAAAAACAATAAACTGAACAAAAGTAAACAATAGACATAAAAATACATGAACATAAATAAATACATTGAAATTTTCCTATAAAATGCTCTCAATCAAGATTGTACTTTAAATAGATCTGCCACCTAATGTCTAATGAAATGATATTACTCACCAATTAAGCTGAGCACACCGGGCCAATATGCCTCCAGCGACTGAAACACAGGAAGTGTGACTTGCCCTTTGGTCATTGATGCCCAAACGTACCAGTCATCCTTCTTCAAATACTTGTCTATAGTAGCTCGGCCTTCATTAAACATGTCCATCAGTTCTGGTTTTTGAAACAGTAGAGCTCCTGAAATCAACATTAAATAATCATCAAATATTTTTATTCCTATTTTGGATATTCCCAAATCCTTGTGGACAATCATCGGCCACTTTTCCCTTCCTAAATTTTTTTGTTTTTTATTTAACCACCTCAACAGGCCAGAAGGCCCAATTATAGAGGTGAACAACATCACAAATACCCAGGCTTGAGAAAAATCACTTTATTTTTGTATTCTCAACGGGAATCGAACCCGGATCCTCATTATAAAAAAAATTTAATGCTATTACTATATAATCAGTAACGAAATAAAAATAATTTGAATTAAGAAGCAAAATGTTTTTAAAAGCCATTAAAGAAGATTAACCGAAATCCTACGTCCAGCCTCTAAATAAAATATCATATAAAACCACATTACATAAAATGAATATGTACCTTTCACAAGATATTCATAATAGGAGTCGATTCCAGCTCCAATACCAGAATCTTGAGCAACCCAGCGCCCAGTCAAAACATCAATATGGTTTCCAAGAAGACCTATTGGAGACCTATGATTGTATAGTGCATACAATGCGTGCATAGTCACCTGAAAAAATTACATTACATATATACGTATAAAAAATTATTATTATTTTTACATCATCAAGTATTCTGAAAAACCATATCAAATCAATCATTAAAATGTTATGTTTTCACTAGGGTTTTCATTCTACACATTTTTAGACAGAAAGTGTTTTCTAGTATCAGTAAAAAGCGTGCGGGACAACCATTTATTGTGGCTACTCTGGTTTTATAAAAATTTTAGCAAGCCGTACAAATCTTTAACTTTAGAGTCCTTTTGCTCTCGTCAACACTTGGTGCTTCATCAACTCTAAAATTTCATGTCTATTTGGATAGAGAACAAATTGTATATGAGACCATTAAAAGCAAAGGCAATAATCTACATCTCGACGCCTCCTACGCATAATATCGTAACCCACAAAATGCGATTTTACAGGAGGAGCATTTGAAAATATTTTCGTTCATATGCATTGGTTGTAGATACGACAAATTACACCCCAAAAAAGCCCTTATTATTGGCAAAATAATTATTTTGTTTTGGTAGAACTAAAGATATAGTTAAATACAGACGTAAATCCACCAAAAACTCAAAATCGACAATTTGTGGGTTACGATATTATACGTAGGAGGCGTCGATCTATCACTAAGGCTCATAATCACCTATAACCTATAAGTAATTTGCATGACAATGCATGGGATAGAATACAAAGCTAACGGGTGCTAGGCGATTATAAGTCTTAGTGAGTGATGCAGATGCTTCATATATTATACCTCCTCATACAAGGGATCTCCAGTAAGTCGACTCAGGGCGCCAAACTCAACAATGAATGTTCCTATCCCTGCTGTGCACGTGACACTGGTCTCCCCTCGTGGTATGCCATGCTTCAAGTTCACAGTTCCGTATGGCATGCCAGTCGGAGTGTCAAACGCTACAATCAACCGCTGAGCGACATCTTCGGCTAAGCGTAACAGGGGTCCATTACAGGGCCATCCTGGTTCTAATTTGATTCCAGCTCTAAAAATAATGGATTTTTAAAATAATGCAGTTAAACTTCTATTGGTTAATTATGATTATTGAATTTGTTGTCTATCAGTAAATTATTTGATGAATAATTTTCAATTATGTTACAAAGTTCAAAATTTAGTATTCCACTATAATAAAATTGGACAATAATCAAAATATCATCTAAAACTTATGTTGGAACTTCTAACTTAAATTTGATGCATAATGCATACTTAATTCAAAATTGTTTGAGTGCGAGGCGGGCGCAGTAATATTTTATTATGGCATTTGACATAAATAACCAATTTTTGTTAATTTTGAAAAAATTAAGATTAGATTTTAGAGGTTTTGTGTTTTTTTTTAAACCTTTGAATAGTTTGAATATCATGATATTCGAGGAATTCGAATCGCCCAACCTTAGTTAGAAGCACCCACTTAGTTATTCATTATAAATTATTTAAATAAAATTCTTTGTTTATAAACTACTAAACATTATTCATTGATCTTTTTCTCGGTTTAAAACAATATGTGTTTCTTTATCAAGGGATAATATATCTACATTGGTTATACTATAATATCTACTGATGAGAGAGGCGAGAATGATGACTCTGGAGTGTGTGTGTTCTACATGAGAGTGAACACGTAATAAGGAGAAGAATGTGCAGAAAAATATACCTGTGAGACATGAGATGGGCACTGAGCAATCCGCCAACAAGTCTGATATTTGTTTCAAATACAGAAACGTTAATATTTGCGTCGAAATTCTCCCTTGCAGTGACGATGTCAACGACTCGCTGGAATTCCGTGTAATTACCCATGATAGCCAGGGTGTCCAAGGCGTCGATGAGCGTCAGGGAATAACTTCCCCAGGTGTCAAATCCATCACAACTCAGGGGTCGGAGTTCATCATAAGGATATGCATACTTTAGATAGCTGTCGTATGCATGCTGGAACATTTCTCTAACTTCTTCCCTAAAAATAAATTACTTTAATTATAGTAAATACTTTATTAGCTGTGGGCTTAGCAGACACCATACAGATATTACACTATTTTTCCTACAAAATGTGAGGTTTTTGTCGGATTTTGCTGCCTTTTCATTTCATCCCAGTTCTGAAAAAATAACGCAAAAAACCAAACCAGGAATAGATTTAGTGTCCTCGTTTATGACAGAAGTAGATTCAAATTGACTTCTTCGTCACAAGCGGGGCGCTATAGAGAAAAAGGTTATTCTTACTCAGTTGTTTGAGAAATAAGATTGGCAATTAGCTATTTAAAAGCAATATTTTTTTATAATAGGTTATGAAGTTTATATGGTAGGTTAAGATGGGTTGGGTTTTATATAATTTAAAATCATTATGAAATTTATACAGAAGTTAAGATAAGTTGGGTTCAATTAAATAATTTTAAAACAATTAGCTGCTTAAAAGCAATCCTTTATTAATAAGTTATTACTGAGGCGGCTTCTAGAGAAGCTTCGTCGCATCGCTTAGAATGTGTTTGTGACCAAGAAGTCGATTTGCCTCCAGAATTATTTACTAACCATTTTACGAAGAAAAATTTAAGCACATAAGTTTAGCACGATTTTTTTGATCATTCAAAAAAATACGACGAAGGTACGAACCTTAGTTTAAGAACATCTTCTTTTGAGTATTGTCGAATGGCAGATATAACCCCAACTCCGTAAAAAGAAAACAGTAGAAGAAAAACAAACGAGAGCTGAAAATGCATTTCTGAAATGGTTGATTAATAAATGTTTTAAATTATACGATACATTAATTTCTCTGGTTTGATAATCACAATTGCATATTCTTGTCATGTTTTAAACTAAACGTCATTTTGACATAATACCTTTAAAACAGAAATAAGAAACAAGTTGCAGTGGTGCCAGATCCCAAAGACCAATTTTCCATACTTTAGATTGCGAAAATCCGTACGATAATCCGTATTTAAAAAAAAAATTGCTAAATAAATTTAATATAAAATCCTCGAACTCCTTATGAATCCATTACGTTATTCGACTAAAAGAAACAACAATAACCATAAAATTACAAAATTAAAAAGGAAACCATCAGAAACCATGACATAAACACATTCAGACAATAATATTTGCATTACAATTTATAAAGATCCGTATTACTTTGTTATTATGAAGATATGAAGTGGTCATGGAAAATTTTGTTCTCTTTGCTCTTGGTGTACCAATGCAGTGCGCAGTGCCCTATGTACCATTGGGTGCGGATAAGGGAGAGTTAGTAGTAGTAGCAGAAAAGTACATTTTATATTAATTGTTTAACATAATATATACATACAAATTTTGGTCGATCCGATTGAGTTTTTTCACAAAATTCAACACAACCTGTTTTATTTGAATTTTTAAGGTTGTTTTTTTTTCAAAATTATGTTACAAGTAGGTACCCATCGGTGAAGAAGGGTTGTAAATGAATAATTGTCTTTGGTATATATTTTTTTCATTTTCTTTTTTTTTATGTACCACGTGACTAAACTTAAGGCCTCCTATTGGATGAAATACAAAACAATTCGAAAGTTCATAGACAAAGAACACCAAATAGCCAGCTGTAGGAAAAGAAAAGTTCCAAAAAGTTCATCCGGTTTGAGATTATTGTTTGTTAATATTTTTCGGTTGATGTTCGGTCGTCCGTTGTGGGCGTCGGTATTTTCTTATTTAACGTCTTTTAATTTAGAGTAGAGTAGATTTGTATCTTAAGTAAGATGCCTGTGAATTTGATAATCTCGATAACGCCTTAGCCGTATCTCTTCTATCCCGGTGCGGTGATTTTCGCGGTCGCTTGTGTCAGGAATCCAACGGTCATTCTTATTTAGTTTTCATAACAATTCTTTTAATTTTTCGACATGGCTTCGTTTCAAATACACGATGACCAAGAAAATGCTCTCACTAGCAACAATCTTGTACAAAAAGAAACTATCGAAACAACTAAGAACCAACGTAGAGTCTTGGGGGGTATCAACACCAACACGAACCAGCAACGGGTTTTGAAATCGGTAACCACGAGATTATAATGTGGTTTTCTAACTTGTGTGTTTAACATAGCGCTTTACTAATGCTTGTATTTATTTCCAGAAATTGATATCTAACGATGTTAATATACGCAATAATGAAAATCGGCCGCGTCCTGTGTCTAAGCGCGATAAAACACTATCCATATCTTCTGTTGTCCCACCGGTTGCCCAATTTGAAGCTTTTAGTGTTTATGAGGACAAATCAGAAGAACAGGAAATCCCAAAGGAACCTACTAAAGCTAACATTAAAAAGGTGGAAATACATGTTCCACCCTCTGTACTAAATTTGCACACTCACAGGTAACGCTATGCAAATGTCATCTTCCGCTATTCGAATCCACCTACTTAAATACTCAATCCTCAAATAAATAATCTCGTAAATCTATTCCCTTTTGGACCAATAATTTTCAGTTAAAAATCAATACTACTCGAATTTTAATAGGCTGTTTTTTTAATATCATGCATTGTTTGCTTTTTAACATAACTTAGAATTTAATAACTCTTATAGCTGTTAAGTTTTGTAGAATAACGGCAAGGCCACATTCAAGAGCAGAGTGAGGGAGAACAACAAAGGATCCAAAATATCAAATGTATTCATCCAAAATGTACTTATACATAACTAACTAACTAACCATCACGCCATTTCCCCGTAGGGGTAGGCAGAGAGGATAGAACGCCATACCACTCTGTCCTGACAGACTTCCTTTGCTTCCTCTACATTCATACATCTTCTCATGCACATACGCCGATTATTCCGACTTTTCACATGACCACTTTCAAGTACTTGACGTACTTGGTCAAGCCATGTCTTTCTCGGCCTTCCGCGGCTTCTACATCCAGGCACACTTGCATTTAAACTTCTTTTAGCCGTTCTTTCATCACTCATTCGCTCCACATGACCAAACCATCGTAAAAGCCCTTTCTTAATTTTGTCAATAATGCTTATCTCAGCCTTGAACTCTGCTCTAATTTCGACATTTGTACACCTATCATACATAGTCTTACCACACATTCGCCTGAGAGATCGCATTTCAACAGCATTCAGTCTACTTTCATCCTTCTTTTTCCAACACCTCGCTTCACTACCATACATAAGGGTTGGTACCAGAACTCCGTTGTGTACTGCCAATTTTGCTTCTTTCGATAAGTTCTTATTTGCCTTCTTTTCTTATTATGTATACATTGGATTTTTTTACTCCTTTGCTGTTTTCATTCACGCTGCCCACTGCTTGTGAATCTTCCTGTTAAAATAACTGCATATTTTGATTTTTTACTCCTTCGCTCATCAGATTAAAGACACCGATATTATTGAATATCTAGAAGTATCTTTGTATCGACGATTCGCTTTCTCCTTTCAACGTCATATTTAAAAAAATCTTCTTTTGCAGTAGAGTAGTTTTAATGTTTGAAAGTAGAATGACCCATGACCACTTTTCAATCAATACAATTGTAGTCCTCCATTTTTTCGCCCTGTAATTTAGCACTAGCGATTAAAAGCGTGTTTGTATCATCTTATTTTTTAATAATTTATTTTTCTCCTCAAATAAAATATTATTAAATACCACTCCTTGGTTTTTTAGAGGGAGCGAATTATTCACAATATTAATATTTTTCAATAATGCTCATACCCAATTCTTCATGTTTATCAATAATTTTGTATGGAGTTGAAGATATGTTTCTCCAGGGATTTCTTAGGACTCCAAAAAGTTCCAGAAAATACTCCATATTAATTTTTACACATTTTTAGGCATCCTTTACAAGAAAAGATTAAGGATGTTATCCCAGAATCACCCATGTCAGTTGGGCTGGACAGTAGTCTATGTCCGATGTCCATTTCCAAGTCTGAAATCATCGAACCGGAAGAAGAGAAACGTGCCACTGCTAAAACAGTTAGGGAACTCTTTTTCCATGTCGCTGAATACAGAGATGATATTTATAAATACATGAAGGAAATTGAGGTAAGTTTGTTTTTATATATATTTTTTTTTTATTATAGTGAATTCGTTCGAATAACTTTCTTCTGCGAAAGTTTGCAATTTGCTCATTTCAAATTATCCAAGCACCTGTTGTGAAAATGAATTTTTTTTCCCTTGTTTTGCTCGTGCATATTTGAATTTTAAAAATTTAATTAATCAATCTTTTACTACATTAAAATACTGGTATGATAGCACTTGACATTTACAAGCAGAGAATGTTTCGTAAACATTAGAGCAGCTAAATGTGATGATTGAACAAATAAAGTATATATTACATTGAATTATGATTAAATAAATTTGTTTAATCATAATTCATTATGAAGTGTTACAAAGTGAATGCCGAATATATTACATTGTTAAAATATCACTCAAAATTTCATTTTACGCGTAAAAGTCAATTGCCATCATATTGTGATTCTTTATAGTTATGGACGTAACTAATAAAATTCAGTGGTTAAACTATTTTCCATTAAATTCCATCTCTGATTTCTAAAACAACTGTTTTTTTTTAATTTGATTTTTTTCAATTTTAAAATTGACATTTGGAAATTAGCGTGCCTTGCTGCCTTTGACTTACTACTATTTTGATTTCCAAAAATGATCCCTTTTGAATTAGGTTGTTATAATACTACAGGTGTGTGAGTTGTGAGTAATATATAGTGGTTCAGCGCAATGTTTTTATAACTTTATGATGATTAATATTGTTTGTTGGTAGTGCAAGCACCGTCCTAAAGCGGGATACATGCGCAAGCAGCCGGATATCTCTTACTCCATGCGCTCCATCTTGGTAGACTGGCTGGTGGAGGTAGGGGAGGAGTACCGCCTGCAGACGGAGACCTTGTACCTGGCCGTGTCCTATATCGACCGCTTCCTGTCCTACATGTCCGTGGTCCGCGCCAAGCTGCAACTGGTCGGGACGGCCGCCATGTTCATTGCCTCGTGAGTTATATCTTATATAGTCGGAAATAAATCATATTAATATCATCTTGTGGTAAAGTGGAATTTGAACCTAAGGAGTCTTGAACCAATCATGGGTTCAAGACCTAATTAAAAAAATAATGTATTAGGTGGTTGCATTTGTTTCTGCCGTTTTAAAAAATATGGCGGTAGTATTATTAGGTATACAAAATACATTGGCGGGAATAATCTGTTATACTTAACAGCTCAGTATGTCGTATTCGTCCAGACCAGAAAAAATAATAGCTAGCAATGGACAATATTTTGAATTAGGTATGATGTCACAATTTTTTAACAATAAATTACTACTTTAATCAAGAAAAACGATGGAAACTAATACGACCATCTAATAGTTCTGTTTAATTATTAAGTATTTTTTAAATAATATTTATATAGAAATAATTAATTTATTGCTAGTCATTTACTAATTATGTTTCAGTGAGATCAAGGCAAAGATTATCAAAATAAATCATACCTAATTGAATTATTTTATAAAAATATAAAAAGTATTTGATAGTGTGTTTTCTCCTATTATTATATTTGAAAAGATTGTGAGTGTAGATGTTATTTTACAATTTCGCAATCTTTGAGCATGTCAAGTATGAATAAATTAGTATAATAGATTCCTGAATCAGTCTTCCGGAGCGTGAAGTTATGATTGTTTTTGTTCACAGAAAATATGAGGAAATATACCCACCAGACCTTGGCGAGTTTGTCTACATTACGGATGATACATACACCAAGCAGCAAGTATTGCGAATGGAACACCTTATTCTCAAGGTCCTCTCCTTTGACCTCTCTACACCAACACCGCTAGCCTTCATCTCTCATTTCTGCATTTCCAATGGCCTTTCGCAAAAGACTCTTTACTTAGCTATGGTAAGTTAAATTATATTTCTCTGGGCTTAGTACGTAACGAGTTTGAACATTCTAATTTATTACTGTTATTTTGGTGTTCATATATTGACTTTTTATTCATCTATCTGTATCACACCTGTTGAGAAAATTGCTAAGCATAGTGTCCACTTAACCCAGCATCATACGCCCTGTAAATGCTTAGATAGTCCATATTCGTTTCCAGAGCTTCTCTGTCAATAAATAATTTATACAAGCCCAGCATAGGAATAATCTAGAATTTTTAGTATTTGTACACATTTAAAATATTGGTAATGAATTATTATTATTGTTAATTTTTAGTACATATCAGAACTGGCTCTCCTCGAAGCCGACCCGTACCTACAGTTCACGGCGTCGGTGCTGGGCGCGAGCGCGCTGCTGGTGGCGCGGCACGCCCTGCTGTGCTGCCACTGCGAGGGCGGCGGCGGCGTGCCCAGGCGGCGCGGCATGCTCGGCCGCCTGGCCACCCGCGCTGGCCGCTTCCAGCGGCTACAGCCCCCCGCAGCTGGAGAGGTGCGTGCGCCGCCTCGAGCGCACCCACGCTGCGGCCCCCGACCTAGCCCAGCGCGCTATCCCTGACAAGTACAAAAGCAGCAAGTGAGTATATGCGAGACATCCAGAGAGCGATTCCAATCACTCTCACTACTTTATAATACATTACATTTACATCATTATTGTACAAGCCCTATCTGTCTTCCAAACTGAATTGTGAATAGAGTTTGAGTAGACTTGACCCACTCACACCCCTCTGTTTCTGGTTGGTTGGAAGATATTGCTTCTTAGCAATAAACCCGCCAGTGTACGCTATTGTACAAGAAGTTAAAATAAATCAAAGAAGCATAAACGGCCTTGGGTGGCCCAAAAATGTTAAATTTATCCTACACCTCAGGGCACCCGCTAAGTTTTTTACTTAAGTCGATAGTAGCTAAGTGCTAAAATTTCAATGTCCTAGGTGGAATAAAAGGCTATGCTCAACGTCTCCAAGGTTTTAAAATTTTTGTAATTTTCCCATGTAAATAAAAAAAAATTAAAAAAAAAAAATTTTGTGAAAGAAATAATTTGTTTTGAGGACTTTTTTCAAGTGAAAAAATATGGCTTTGTCATCTACTATAACACGTCAAGCGGACTCTATATTCTTGATAGGTGTCAAAGATTTTGAACCAATATCTAGATTTAATTAGTTACCATTCATCATCAATATTATACTATGAAATAAACTAATTTAATACTTCCAAGGTAGTTGTACTTAATTTAGAAAAACTTTGAAATGCCAGATTTTTTCATATTTTTTTCTTAATATTACACATACCTTTGAGCACTGTCTTCCAATTAGAATATTAGCTTCAAACTTTACCTGAATACTTGTTTTACCACTGATAAAAAAATTTGTGGGTGACATGTTAACTAGTTTTGAAATTTTTAATATATAATATGGACCACACTAATAAATGCTCTTGGTTTAACTTTACCTAGAGGGCCCACAGTATTGGTTTTTGTTGCGTTTTAGGGTTTGTAAGGCAGTGTATTACTTTGTATAATTGAAAATTCAGCTCATCATCTTGTACATAAAATGAATATATTTATGGTCTTGGTTTGATTAATATGTTAACTAATGATATTTGTACTAGCATAATTGTTAATATTGAGTGTATGGTATTCAGTATGAATTGTTTATTCTTTACAGATACGAAGGAGTCTCGCACATTGAAGCCAAACCCATGTACCCTGTTGAAATTACAGATGAGAAGTCACTGTCCTTCAGTAGGAAATTGAATGACAGTGATGGATCTCTATCCAATAGCCAAATAAAGCAACTAGACCTCAATGATTCGGGTAAGAAAAGTCTAAAAGAAAGTTAGTGATGTCTTCTATAAAGTGAATGAAACAAATGTGTGCCTTTTTATTGGGATTCACAAAGCTGTTTTTCAAAATTATTAAAATTAATATATTTCAATTGAGAGTTGAAGTAGGTGAAGATAACATTTACATAAAGTGGATACGTTGATAATTATTTGTTGCATGGCGTACTTTGGAATGTACCCCATGTATTTTGATACAATAATTTTGTAACGTAATTATTGATACGTTTTTTACCGCTATGTTTCTTGGTTATGTTTAACCACATCTATTAGTTAGATAACATTATTTGATAGGTAATGATTATATAGGCAGTACAAAATAAAATATTAATTTATACGCTTATTTGTATTTTTAATAAACCACATTGTATTTATTATGTATTCGATATTGTAACTACCCTTAGTTTTTAAATATTGTTTTGAAAAAAGCTCATTTAGGATAATATTTTTGTACTGTACATTTTGGCAAAACATTGATATTCCTTAATTTTAATTTAATTTTCCTCTTTGAAAAGTACAAAATATTTCCATGTAATCACATGTAAATTTTGAGTATAATAAGTCTTAATCAATGATTACTTTAATTTAATTATGATCCGCAAATAACATTTCCACTTTTCAGAAAACATGCAGAAATATCTTTACATTAGGTATCCAGTCTGAGTAATTTTTTATTAACCAGAGTATATTTTTGAACATTTATTTCTCATGCCTGTCTAAACTTGTTCTTTATAGTCCTTTACACAATGCATGTGGGTTTATTTTAGAGACAGCATTTGTGATGTTTTGCATGGACTGTTTTGGTTCTCAATAGCTCAGAGATGAGTTCTGCTTTCAGTTAGTGGTTGTGGGTTTGATTCCCACCTGAAAAAGTAGCAAATTTATGTGAAATTTCATAGTCAAGTGTTTAGACAAATTGATGAACTAGATTGAGGTTTAATTTTGAAAATGAATCCAAGTATTGGTTTATTTTTATGACCTCTTGCCATATTGTGTTTTCTAAACAGAAATATTTTAGCATTTACATCGATTATGAATAAGATTGGTTGTATGCTAAAACTAGGATTTTTCTATGCAATTAGTACACAAGTTAGATGAATGAATGCTAGGTATTTAGTATTCAATTCAATTTCGAATTTTGAATGCAATATTTTACTTTTGGACGCCTTTTTTAAAATATCAAGACTTTTTGGCTACATTAATGAATTTCCATTAGAGCATATTTTCTATTACAGATACTAAGTTTTATGGCATCTGATTCATTGTTTCGATTATGTGTGTTTTATTATTATAAAGTGGACATCTACCTGGATGTAATTTCTATGTATGTTAAATGTGTGTATGGTATTATGTAATCCGTTTACTTCAAATAAATGGAATAAAAATAATTATGTATTGTCTTTTATTTTGTAATTAGTTATCAAATTTAAAATGTGTATGGTAAACAGTTTAATGTTAACCGTTATAGTGCCGACGAGCGCCATCGCGCTCAGGTGTATACAAGTTCAAAGTACCACAGCGCTGATAGCGTTTTACTTTCTACGTGTCACATAAAGTTCAAATTATTATATTATTACTAAATACAATGTAACAAGATCCAGAAAATAACATTTTAAATTGAAAAAAAATATCAATCAATTTTAATTTAATAAATTAATGTTACATTTATGATGGTAAAAGTATATTACGTCATTTGTGATACATGGGCGTATAAAATAAATACTATTTTAAGTTTTTTGTGTACAGAAAATTAATTATCATAGTGTAAAAGGTAAAAAATTGAAGATCTGTTATTGCGCTTACGATAAATACCCGCACTACGTTGTTCTTATATTATTGGTTTGGTTGAAGAAATTGCCAATTTGGGCAATAAACGCCGCCAATTGTACACAACTATTTGTACAAAAAAGTCAAATAAATAAATAAAATAAAATATAAATTTTTTAAATTTCATAATATCTAGTTATAGAAATAAATTACCAAAAAGCTACCAGGCTACTGGGTCCTCAAATAAGTTTAAGTAAAGGGTTGTATCAGAATGTTTTTCGTTATTGATACTTAAAAAATAAACACCAGAATTGGTTCAAACTCGCTTTATTTACTGTTGAATTAAAGAGCCTTTTTTGTATTTTTATTTATGAAAAACGGGCGATTTTAAGTGTGCACCATTCACTTCTTCATAATCATTTAGCCTGGCACAAAAATTTTGAATCACTCGCTGGAGCATCGCTCTTGGAATAGCGTTGATTTCTTCTGTGATGCAATACATTACTTTTTAAGTAGCCCCATAGGAAAAAATCAGCAGGCGTTAAATCCGGACTCCTTGGTGGCCAGTTGATGTCTCCTCGGCGACTTATACTCTTACAAGGAATAAAATGAAGAGCAGCTATCGAGTCATTTGTGAAGTGGGAAATGGCTCCATATTGCTGGAAAAATGTTTGGCGGTTGTAGCCAATCTGGTTTTGCATTTCTAGAGTCAGAAAATTTCGAATCACATGGTAATATCGATCGGAATTAACGGTCCGAGTGTGGACACGGCTATCCTCAAAAAAGTGTGGGCTGATAATTCTTTAAGTCAATCAAAAACAGAATTCCTGAGGATGACACATTTTCATTATTACCGCTTTAAGAATATTAGTTCCCGCTTCAGCAAGAAGCCACAATTATATAAAATTTGATAAACATTTGTTTTCAATTAACGCAAGTAACATGAGATGATCATACACACAATTTTAATATGGTTGCAGAGGAAAAAAGGACATTATAAAAATTATGCAATGAAATGAAATATTTTGATAAGAAGTACTCTCACGATATGGAGGTTCCGGGTTCAATTCTCGGTGAGAAAATAAAAAATTCAAAAAGATTTTTCTTAAGCCTGGGTGTTTGTGACGTTGTTCCCTTCTGTAATTGGGCCTCCTGGCCTTTTGAGGTGGTTAAATAGATAATAAAAAAATCGGTGTGCGTCGGACCACACGGTGGAAGTTATACTTCTTTGGCCATTCTCATACACTCACTCACGCACACAAACAGACAGGATATATAAAATGAAATATAAGACATTTTTCAATATTATTCAATATATTTATATTCAATATATTATACGTGACTTCATTATTATATTATACACCTATATTATCATTATCAGTTATTTCTTATTATTTTGTTTTTTGTTTATTGTCAACAGAGTTTGACATCTGTCACTCTATTGACTTGTTATATATATATGGTCATATTATAAAGTCATGCTGCCATGACTGGGACTTTCTCCGTACTTCTACTGACAATTCCGGCTTCAATATCAGTATCAATAAAAGTATCGATACTTGTATCAAAACAAGTATCAGATACAAGCATCAGTGACTGTGGCGCCATTTTCTCTTAAAAATCAGCGTGACGCGGTTTCTCGACCAACATCCCACCCCAAAGTGTCTAACGGGCGCAAAGAAGTATAACTTCAAAAATATACTTTTTATTTTTATAAGATTCATTTTTTATCTGACTGCAGATTTTGCAAAAACTTTTAGTGTGATTTAAAAATTGCATAGCTATTACCTTAAGAACCAGCTGCATTTATCCGTTTTTCAATAGATGCACTCCTGCATATGTAAAAAAAATACAATTAGGTCATATACGAATATTATGATCATACCCCATTCAAATATATTTTCTAAAAACTGCAGTTCATAAAAATATTATTACTAGTATCAAAAAGTACCTATAGTTTAATAAAGACTGCATTTTTTTCACAATTAATAATTTATACTACTACTCTCCCTTATCCACACCCGATAGTGCATAGGGCACTACATTTGTACATCAAGTACAACATTAATCATTTGTAACATGAAGGAAAGATGATCAGCCGCGCTATTATGTATCTTTTGTCGAACTACTGCGCGTACGAATTCAGTACTAATTCGTTTGCGCAGTAGTTCGACAAAAGATACAGAATAGCGCGACAGTCTAATAATTTATATTCATTGTAAATTTATACATAGGTACGTAGAGTAGGTACCTAAGAAAATAAATTAATCAAAGAATAAAATAGGCTTGTAAAAAAATTCTTTCTCTGAATGCAGAAAAATAATACGAAAAAAGATCATCATCAGTGGAATTCGTTAATCGGATAATTAATAAGCGAGAAACAATAATTTAAAGTTTGATTTTTGTAAAGATTTTATTACATGTATTTCCCATGAGTTACACATATTATTTATAACTCATTATGGGCTGTAAAATAATTTCGCGCAGAACACACAATAATAATTATATAAACACAAAAATAGTATAACAAGGAAATTTTAAATACAACATCAACTCGTAAATGCATTTTCATTTTGTTTCAATAATTTTCATTTCTTTTCAGTTATTTTCCTACCTTAAAAAATAGTAAGGTATGAAGTTTTCCAACTGAATTTACAATAACTGCCACTCCTGTTGTCTACCATACTTATTTACCTCATCTTACCTACTGGTGCATAAGGAAGCCAAGTGTTTCTAACTACAATACATACAAGATATTTCACAATATCATGCAACCTGCTTCTTCACATCTTATATGTTATATTCTATTCTACTTTATTAACGGCAAAGCACCCGATGTCGAGTGATACTTGCCTGTTTTGTCATTAGATACATAGTTACAGTTAAAAAGATTGTGATAATATTATATTAATCTTATATATTAATATTATATATATATATATATAGCTCTGTGTGGTAAACATATATAATATATCGACGCCTCCTACGTATAATATCGTAACCCACAAAATGCGATCTTACAGGAGGAGCATTTGAAAATATTTTCGTTGGTATGCATTGGTTGTAGATACGACAAAATACGCCCCAAAAAGGCCCTTATTATAGGCAAAATATTTTTTTTGTTTTGGTAGAATTAAAGATATAGTTAAATACAGACGAAATCCACCAAAAACTCAAAATCGACGATTTGTGGGTTACGATATTATACGTTGGAGGCGATATTTGAAAACCTTGAAAATTGGTTCAGATAGTTTACCTATTCTTCTTCCTATTGTAATTTTTAATAACTGTTGGTTTTCCTTTAAATTAAATAAATAAATAAAATTAATAAATATATATCTGTGGTGTCTAGGAAAGGGGACATGAGTCAGTCAGGCATAATTTTTACTGTTTCTGCTTTACTAATTCACTGCTTGTGTCTCTAAAGATTTTTAAAAATTATTTTAGGTTAAATAACTTATACTTGGCTCATCTTTAAGAAGAGTCATAAAAAAATTAACAAAAAAAACTTATACAGGCTAGCAGAGAATCAATATAAACGGTCGTATTGTAAAAATTATGCCTGACTGACTCATGCCCCTTTTCCTAGACACCACAGATATATTAGAGAAACGATTGAAGGAGGAAAGTCACTTCCCTAGTCAGCGACGCTCCGACGCACGACAAAATATAAAAGCGATTGCCGACCGACAAAACAGTAACCTGTAACCTGTAATATCAGCCGGTACAATACCACCTAAAGGTCGGTATAACAGCAAACTGTAACCTCAGTATTTTTTTCTTTGCATAAACTGTTTTATCTGCCGGTAGCCGCTAGTTTTATATTTTGTCGTTACGTCGGAGCGTCGCTAAATAGGGAAGGAACAACCTGTTTTAGTTCTTAGTCTATAATATAAAAGTCAATGTTAGTCAATGGTTTACCATCTTCCGTGTGTCAGATTTAATTCCATAGATTTCGCAATGTTTACGTTTTGATTCTGAAGGGGTTCGTGTTCGCTTGTTTAATTTTTTGTGTATTTTGATTTACATTTCAAAAAATAGATAATGTTATTGTTATTTGACGTTTCAAGTTTTTTTAACTTATAATCTTAAAATTGTGTGTATAAACGTTCAATCAATGAGTGACAAGTCGTATTTTACCTAAATTATTACTGTTCTTCAAACCGGTTAGTACAGTGTACAGTCAGTGTCTGTTTCATTCAAACAAATGGATTCTCTTATCTGTCGCTAAAGATTATCTTTAAATATTACACGAGTGAAGATTGCAAGTATTGTTGTCGTATTTGGTGCCACGGAGTTATTTTTCATAATTGTACAAAATACAATATTTTTAGTAAAAGTGCTTCCGTTTTTTACAGATAATAATTATTTTTAGTGTTTGGTGTTCGGTTTCAGTTAAATATGAAAATGAGGAGGCGGGTAACGAGTTTGTTAAAATTTTTGGTAATGGCATTATTTGTCATAACTATCACTGTTTTTACATTTAAATTAGTGCGCCCATTTACTCGAAATTACCATAATTCTAATCCTGTTTACCAGGCATTAAAAGAACCTCAACCTCCGGTAGTATTACATTCACACCACTTGTTCTTTAAAAATCGGATAAAATAAATTTATGTGATGTGTGAGGGAATATGCACGAAAATAGTAAAAGGAGGCCTCATCCTTTATCCATTATAATATTATGTATAGTGTTTCAAATAAAACAATATCTATTATTTTCTTCTGTTTGGTACAATAAGCATTTCAAAGTTTTTCTTGAATTTTTTTAGCCCATTTATAAAAGAGGAGAACTAATTGATTGGGCATGATTACGTTAAAATAAAAAAAGATCTTCGACGCACAGGTATGTAATATTAATATTTTACACTAATTAACTAATGAAACATCACGCTATTTTACTACTTAATTAATTGTTTATGCATGACAACTAGTGCTTTAAATTTAAAAAACGTTATTTTTAATTAGTCATTAGTGAGAACCGCATAATCAGTTTAGTTTATTCTGAATTAAACTAACCTTTTTTAAAAAAAACTTAATAATTAAAACAGTATCTTTGTAAATCAATATCATAATGGTCAATTGTAGACCCCAAAGGAGTCAATTCTTTTTAAAAAAAAGTAAAATTTATTCAATGTTGAGTAATTTTAAAAAATTGTTAAAGAATAAGGATAACCTTTAGTTGTTTTCATTGATTTTTCAAGTCGTCGGCTACACAAGAAAATGGGTGTAATTTTCAGAATATCCAAAAATTATTTTGATGCCATTTGTTAGTTTTCAATCAGAGCTTTTTACAGTAAAAAGGATTTATTTAAAAAAAAAAAAAATAGTAATCTAAATCACAGATAGGGCGAATCATATTACACACTGCATTCTTAACTTGTGATGTTTTTTTGTCTTTTACAGGAGTAAAATTACTCAACTTTTACAGTTACACTATTTTCTTGTTTAGCTGACGAAATGTGATTAGTTTTACTAATATTATTGTATTGCTCCTTTGTAACATATATTTCCAGGTCCCGGGGAGCAAGGAGTACCATATACTGTATCGTCAGAAGAAAAAGATGGCGAAGAAGAGCTTTATAAAGTGAATGGTTTCAATGGTCTAGCCAGCGATCATATTTCTTTACATAGAAGTATTCCCGATATCCGAAATACTGGTTGCCAAACTAAAAAGTACAATTCCTACCTACCCGAAGTCAGTGTCATAGTGCCTTTTTATGATGAGCATTGGACGACTCTTCTTCGTACTGTTTATAGTGTCATCAACAGGTCACCACCTCAACTGTTGAAAGAAATCATATTGGTGGATGATGGCAGTACTAAAGGTACATTTTAAAAATATATTCGTACTAAATCAGTTACCACTATCAAAACAGGGCCTGTAAAGAGCATGGGAAAGTTTATAAACAACACTTTAAATATCCTCGCTATTGACCTGTAATTTGAAATGTTTAAAATCATAAGGATATTTTAAAAAATAATATTGATACTGTTGGTTAGTTAAGCTTGAATTATTTACGTTAAAATGATTGTTAAAAGCTAGATTAAATTCACTTGTATTTCTCCAGAGTTACAGTTCAGCACATTTGCTTTTTTTCCTGGCCATTCATCTCCAGTTCCAGCTTCTTTCTACAATGTTCTTGTCCTCTTCATACAATTTACTTATCCCTTTCTACATTTAATTCTCGGCCATTTTCATAAAGGATCCCACTCTTATTTTTTTCCATTTTCGCTCCTTCCCATCTTGTACCGTTTCTCATCTATATAGTTCACCTACCTTTTAGTCTAATCTTAGTATTATTTTAAAGGACTAAATTGCAATTGCATTTCCGATGAAAATTTTGTTATAAAAGAAAAAACATACAAATTTATTTATCTATTTGATCTTGTAAAATTGATTTAAATTAACAACATTTTGAGTGTGTCCAAATACACTACAAGTATTTGGACACACTCAAAATGTTGTTTATAAAAATTAGCTGGTAAAAGTTATAAGCATAACAAATTGAAGATTTCATCTTCAGGCGTTTCCTAGTAGGTGATATAATTCGGTAAGAATCTCACTTGCAATCATAAAGGTTTCTGCTAAAATGCTTAGCAATTTTCTCAATGGATGACAGAGAGTGTTCACTTGTGAAGCGTCGCGCCATTTTACTGTATATTGGCAGATATGGATATCAAATACTAGGCGAAATGGGAATGTTGTAATATATCAAGTGGCCACTTAACCCAGCCAATGACAGGTCATAAGCCCTGTAAATGCCTAGTTATCCATAATCCCTTCCAAACTTCTCATCTCTGTTGAAATGTCAAATTGATTTAAATGAATCATTGTTATTATTTTGCAGAGTTTCTTAAAGAGAAGTTAGACGACTATATCAGGGATTATTTACCTACTGTCCAAGTAATCCATCTTCCATCGAGACAAGGGTTGATTGTTGCTAGATTAGCAGGAGCCAAGAAAGCTGTCGGAGAAGTTCTGTTATTCCTAGATTCACATTGTGAAGCTAATGTCAACTGGCTGCCGCCTTTATTAGGTAACCAAGAACAAAACAACTCTTGTTTTTTAATTTTTATAATTTTTTTATTATAATATTTAATAACATAATTCTTCTTTGGTTTAGATCCGATATCAGAAGACTACAGAACTTGTGTGTGTCCATTTATTGATGTGATAGCATACGACACATTTGAGTATAGAGCGCAGGATGAAGGTGCCCGAGGTGCATTTGATTGGGATTTATTTTATAAACGCCTTCCATTATTACCCGAGGATATCAAAAATCCTACGGAACCATTCAAGTAAGCAGAAATTACCACGTCTTAGAACAGCCATTTAATTTGCTGTTTTCTATTAATATATACGTACATAGGAACACCTGATTAATTATTCATGTATTGTCAACTGTTAGTAATGCTCAGGTAAATATTCAAACTTTAAACATATTTAGCATTGAAAACCATTTGTGCATACAAGACTTCTGAATGTTTTGGTAGTAGCTACATTCATTTTACACATTTGATTGAAATTAAGCGAATATTTGAATCCTAAATAGATGATTGATTTATTCTTACACTAATAAAAAATAATTTTATACATTTTCCTGAACACTTTTTACTATGGTATAAAATTAGAAATCCATCTTCTTCCTCAGCTATCTTCACTCTAGTGTTGGACATAGGCCTCTCCTTTTTTCTCCATTCATCCCTATCCTTGACCATGCTGTACTCCTGCGACGTTCTTTATGTCGTCGGACCAACTTGTCATTGGTTTTCCGACATTTCTTTGCCCTGTACAGTAGAAATCCATATTACTTAATTTTATTATACAGGTTTGTAACAAAACTCGATGTACAAGCAGGAAGCTGGTGAATCTACATCGTATTTGGAGACGGTTGTGTAAATATGACCTTTTAATCTGGGCTTGGAAATTTTTTTTTTTCTTTTCACAAAAGTTTTCATAAGTATGGTATAGATTAAGTAAATAAATTGCCTAAATTTGTATTTAAAACGCGCGTTTTTTAATGTTGTTGTTTCCTTTATGGATAGTATTTATTTCAGTAAAATCATGATATTTGATAACAATTTGCCACTTTATACTCGATTTTCTCGAAAACTAAGGGCCAAATAAAAAAATATCACTGGTTTCCCGCTAGTACATCGAGTTTTGTTACACCCTGTATATATAAAATATAGTATAGCGGTAGCGCGTTGGACTGTCATGCAAGAGGTCACGGGTTCGATTCCTGATGGGGATCAATAAGAAATATTAGTTTGAATGTGATTTTCACATCAAAATATTTTAGTATGTGATACCTTGGACTGGCGATGAAGCATAAGTCTTATGCTTATGAGTAGATCATTTAATGATCTACTCACTTGGCAGTGTTAAGGTGTCACCAAGATCCACTGCACTTTGTGTACCAATGCAGATAAGGGAGAGCAGTAGTAGTATATTATGTAAACCCTATCTTGAAGATCTCTCACTTACTGTGCTGTTCCTTATTTACATTTTCCAATGAGAATGATTGAATATAACAATGTAAATGTAATAATTGGAGGGATTACAATAAATATATATATAAAGAAAGATTTTGCACTAAGAGGTGATTGATACTTTTGAAATTGGTAATTTAGGAGTCCAGTGATGGCGGGAGGGCTGTTTGCCATTTCCGCTCGCTTCTTCTGGGAGTTGGGAGGTTACGACGACGGTCTGCAGATCTGGGGCGGGGAGCAGTACGAGTTGAGTTTCAAGATCTGGCAGTGCGGGGGCCGGATGCTGGATGCTCCGTGCTCTCGTGTGGGCCACATCTACAGGAAGTACTCCCCCTTCCCGAACCCGGGACGAGGGGATTTTGTAGGAAAGGTAAGATTAATTCAAAACTAATCAAAATGTCGGTTAAAACATCATCTATGATGATGCAGTGTTTAGGTATCATATTTTAATGATTAATCGAGTCAGACCACAAAAATTAAAAATAATTTTTCTCAACCCTGGGTGCTTGTTTTGTTGTTTCCCTCTGTTATTGGGCCTCCTGGCTTGTTGAGGTGGTTAAAAAAAAAAAAAAAAAACATGTCATGCAAAATTATATTTTTTTTTCTCTTTATATTCCTACTCACTTTAGTTGCAAATGTTTTTTTTTTACTTTTAAAAATATTTTTTTTGGATGAATGAGATGATTGGTAAGTAAGTTTTTCAGATGTCCTGTAACATTTCGACGCCTCCTACGTATAATATCGTAACCCACAAATTGTCGATTTTGAGTTTTTGGTGGATTTCGTCTGTATTTTAACTATATCTTTAATTCTACCAAAACAAAAAAATTATTTTGCCAATAATAAGGCCTTTTTTTGTGGCGTAATTTGTCGTATCTACAACCAAATGCATATGAACGAAAATATTTTTCAAAATGCCCCTCCTGTAAAAATCGCATTTTGTGGGTTACGATATATATACGTAGGAGGCGTCGATTTGTCAACTCCCTCTCTCCTTAATAGGTCATGTTACGAGACATTTAAAACGTGTTGAAATCACAGCTATTCTTCTTTACAGAACTACAAGCGTGTTGCGGAAGTGTGGATGGATGAATACAAGCAATATATTTACGACCGCCGCCCCCACTACCTGAATATAGACCCCGGTGACTTGACCGAACAGAAGGCCCTGAGGCAGTCCCTGAATTGCAAGCCCTTTAGCTGGTTCATGCATGAAATTGCTTTTGATCTACCAAAGAAGTACCCGCCAGTAGAACCTGAAGATTTTGCATCAGGAGAGGTATGTTTCCATAAACTCGTTTGTTTATTTTGTAATTGATATACTTTATTGTCCAGTGCCGTGTATAAGTTGTTCTCGATCATCTTACCCTTTCAAACTATTATGTTTTAATATAATTTTTTTCCAGGCTATCTTAACATACAGTTTCATGTCTGCGGGGCACTAATATTGTTTTTTTTTTTCTTTCTCAGATTCAAAGCTTAGCCTCTCCATCTCTGTGCATAGACACCAAGAAACTTGGAGCCAGTAATGGAGATTTGGTGTAGGTCGTTGTAAAAATGAACAAAAACAGCGAAGACAGCGATTTTTACAACAATGAACAAAGCTTCCGACTTTCTTGGTCAAAAGATATCAGGTACATTAATTATCATACTAAGCTATTGCTTATATTTGACAATTTAGTTATTAACTGAAGATAGCTATTGAAAGCATATTTACAAGAAATTATTACATCCAATCAAAATAGAATGATTAAAATGATTGAAATGAAAAATTATGAAAACTGTGTTGGAGTTTAGAATTGATTTTTTTTAAACTGTAGCATGTTTTTAAATTTTTTTTAGTGGAATTAGTGCCTAAATATTATGTAAACTCACTTACCTGATACAGGCTTTTGTGATCTTATTACCCTCTTCATATTACAGCCGTTTTCTTCACTGTTAATATAATTTAATTGAATTTACAACTGAATGTTTTGGCATTTCATAATTATTATATTCTTCCAGTCTCCGATGACAACAAAATCGACGTCCCATCTTATACTGTCGAAATCTGAAAAAGGGCGATTTTTCCGTTTTATTATTTTAAACTGTCCCAATTTACGTAATATTTTCAGGTGGTCCAAAAAAAATAAAATATTTTCGATTAAAAAAACCCCAAAATTTTTTTTTTTTTACTACCTTAAATATGATGTAAATAGGACAGTTTTTAATACAATACAACAAAAATTGCATTTTTTTCAGATTTCGACAGTATACGTTGTGACCGTCGATGTTAATGTTGATAAAAAAGGAAAAGCTATCTTATTGTTTTAAACAATACGCTATTATCATTACGAAGGAATGTGAGATTTGATACATTCTGTATTTAAGAAATTTTTATTTAGTTATTTATTATTAAAAAGTTTTAAAATCAATATTTTTATATCCATAATTTAAAAAAATTCACTTACCCAAAAATGGCATTCTATTATGTTGGTAGTAGAATGATGCATTCCAGTATTTCCATTGAGCTAGAAAGAAAAAGACAGACATAAGTACTTGACGTAAAGCGCTTTCTCTCCCTTCGAATGATATCAGATATTCGTTTTACCTTTTCAGAAATTAAAAATGTCAAAGTTTAACATCTTCAATCTCACTTATTTACTAACCAATTTGAAAAAATAATCAATATATGCCTGCGTCTTTGCAATTTTTTCATTTGAATTTTTTAGCTGAAAAAAAATTCTCTATAAATGCCTATTCTTACTCAAATCACACTAAATTATGTAGGTATCTAAAATCATACACATAATAAATACATAATTTTACAAACCGGAAATACTAAACAAAAAAGTAACAGATAATTCTAAAAACGGCGTATTGTTCCAATGTGGTTTGTTTTGTTATATTTTCTAGGCCGAAAGGTCGGTCAATGTGTTGGGATGTTGCGGATCTACATGATAAGGCGGAGGTCACTCTGTTTGGCTGTCACGGCCAGGGAGGAAATCAACTGTGGAGATATAAACCCGTGAGTTATCATTACAATTTCACATTTTTACTGTAATATGTGTTTATCAAACTATTAACTTGAAAACAAGAAAACAAGTTTTCAAACCTTCAGATTGAAAAATGAACTACTCAATGAATATCGTAGTTTCAAATACTTGCACACAAATCTATTTGTGTGCAATATTTGAACAACACCCAATATGTTAGTATAAAATATCTGGTCTAAATATAAGTAAAATAAATTGCAGAGTCATCTGCAGGCATTACTAGTACATTATTTTAACTCGTCAGAAGAGTCTTAACTACAAAAAATAAAGTAATATGCTAATAACTATACTAATAATTTGCTAATAAATACTGATTAGTTTGCAAGTATTTGAAACTCGCAGGTGGATGATTCATGATTCGTAGCATATATACAAAAACAAAAAGAAACTTGTGGGATATACGCTAATAACGCATGGGGATGTAACGTACCTACCTATAACGTGGCCACTAAACCCAGCCAATGACATGACAAAAGCCCAGTAACTCTCAAATAACCATATTCCTGAATTTTGAAAAATTCTACCTCACTCTGTATGGAAAACAAATAACACTAATCATAAAATCGCAATAGAAACAAAGCAAATTTTAACATCTTGACATATTGATTTCTTCAAAATTTTTTATAAACCAGTGTTCCTTTCAGAGATTATACAATAAATTTTAAATACTATTAGACTGATATTCATCATCGACTGTTAACGAATTCGTGCACAATAAACATTTGTTTATATTTACAATACTGATTATGAAATTACAGAGATTCTGTCTTTTAAAAACACATTATTCATGAGTATGCATGTGGCTTTGTTCATGGTTGTAACACCTCGTAGTTTGGATATGACAGTTTCAAGAGAAAGAAAAATAGTTAGTGACCAAAATGTGATCCAAATTCAATAGACCTCAAAAAGTGGGAAGATTCAACATGTTAATTTGGAGAGAATTAAAAGAATTGGGTACATGGACATGGCGACACCTAATATCTACCTGACTACATTCCTCTAGTAACTAACGATGGAGATGGTTCAAATTGACCTGTTTCCTGATAGATGAAAGTTTGGAGAATGCCTCCAAAGATATTATTTAGGATACAGAGATTAGTTTCGAACTGTCGTCAAAGATTGCATAAATAATTGAAATAATGGACTTTTCGGTAAAAACATATTTTTAGTATGAAGGGAAGTTTTATAATATGAATATCAAGTGTCAAATTTGTTGGAATAATGTGTGCAACAATATAAATTTGATTATGGCTGTAATTCTAGTATAATTTTAAATATAACCAGTATCACGGAACCGCATTTTTGATCTGTGCTTGCAATATTATGATTAATTTTTAATTTAACATACCAAAATATCCATTTATAACAAAATAAAGTATTCAACCAATAAGTGCAATGAAGACTATTTTAGTGATTTTAAAAAATGTATGCCATGAAAAAGTAGTATTTTTTTTTCAGTTTTTAGTTTTCATCTGTTTATGTTATACAACATATGTTTTTAAATCACATGGCGAATAATATACAAATAATAGCGTAAAAGTAGAGGTGTTTATGAATCTTTTTAAATTGCTGCCAAAGTAAGGTTATGTTGATGTTGGCCCAGCATGAAAATATGTATATTGACCAGGTTGCCTTTGCGGTCTAATTCCGTATATTGAGTCTGATAAAAATATAACAACATTACTTTAATAATTTAACATTTACTGCGCATAGGAATCTTTTTTTAAACATGTTTAATAGGAATCTTCTGTAAACCTCTACCCGCATAATGACATCATAAGAATCCCACAAATTTAACATATTTATTAAAAACAGAAAAAAATAGGTTTTTTGTCTTTCAAATATTGCCAAAAAATGAATTAAGTCATCATTTATGTACATATATTTTTTTGTAGTTGTCAATATCACACTCAATTTTTTATATAATTTGTTTAAAGAATAAATAAATATTCATAATTTTGTGAGATTTCCTGCTACTGCTTCCTCTCAAAATTAGCAAATAAAAAAATTATTTGAAAGAATTTTTTTTCCATAAAACTAATGCCTTAATGTGTTAATTTAATTTGTTTTTCTAAATTTCTTAATCTTGATAAATTAAACTTTTCATTTTGCTTATTTCCACTCCAAAAGCATTAAAAAGGAACGAAAAAATGAAATAATTATTTTTGAAAATACAAAATTAATATTAATATCTGTAAAAGTAATATCAATTATTATATCTGTTATTAAATGGCGTGAAGAGGTTTAAGATTGGTACATTAATCTTTTTTTTATTTCCTTCAATATTTGGTTTTGTTATTCTGCATTGTTGATGCAACTCTCGCCAAGAAATTTTACTAATCCGATGTATGATTTACTATTTTACTGGTTTATGTATATAAGTCTCATTGGATTTATATTTTTACAATATGTTGGTTATTGTAATTATTCTATTAATAGCAGAGATGTTAAATATACTAAGGCGCAATCCAATTAATATTTTATTTATAAATGCATAAAGTTGACCTTTGTTTTCTCATTACTGTATGTTTTTATAATTCATTTATTTTTGGTTTATAAATTGTAGCATAGCATAATATTTAATGTGTTTGATATTCTTGTGAGTGTTTTGTATAAATAAGGTGATTTGATTGCTAAATTTTTATACTATAGCGGAAGCATTTCTGTACCAACTTGACAATATATGTTTCTCATTAATCCTACAAACATTTTTTAAGATTTTCCCACATCGCGAAATGTCGTCAAAACTGTTATAGTCTGTTTCATTGGATAATTAATGAAGGAAATGATATAGATTTAAATTGAGCACAATAAATCTACATATCCATCCATACTAATTTGCCTTATGGCTCTGAATATCTAGAAGTATAATGAACTTTTCCATAAAACATATTATTTATATCTCAGATCTTAATATAGCCATATTTTATAAATAACTGTCTGATTATATTGAATACATGATTGTTTTTATTGTATGAATTTAAAATTGAAATGTACCTACGTTTATAATTTTTTTTTTCAGATGTTCAAACATTTTATATAAAGGCATTTGGAATCATTGTCATATAAATATTTTTAAATTGAGGATTATATAAGTTTTTTAAGTTAAGATTTTTAAACTATAAAAATTCCAGTTATGTTGTAAAAATTAATTGTTTATATTTGATTTGTAACGCATTGAATAATTTATTGTTGATATTTTATAAGTTTAAAATATCTATGTAGTATTTCTGTTACTGTAGATACGTGTGATAAAAGTTATAATCTAAAGTATTGTTTAGCAAGTGACTGTCCATGTATTGCTAGTAGTTTCGTGGACTACATAAATATGAAGTTAGCAACCTGTAAGGATTACAGAATGATTTGTTTATTTAAGGAAACGAAATGTAATTAATGGGTTTTTTTTGCATTGGTCAGTGTTATTATTATAAAAATATGCAATCCTTTTAAATATACATAAATTCATTTTTTATTGTATTTAGTTTTAAAATGTACCTAATAATGATTACATAGTCTAAAAATAACAAGTCCTTTTGATTTGACTAAAAACTGCTGTTAATTTCTTAAATATGATTCTTTCTGCCCTATCTTCTTTTAAATATTTATTTATGATATTATATTCACTAAATACTAAAGTATTATAACAAAATAACCCTCAATTGTCGTAGTTTTGAGGTAATTAATTGTAATAGTTAATTATTCAGTCTTATATTTGCCATAGTTGATTGAATATAATAATAGTCATGTTGTTATATTCTAATTTTGTTGAAAATTAATATTTTTCTGTTGTTGTAAAATATGTTTTATTTTTAGTTTTACGTTAACATTCACTGATGCTATAATATTTTTCGATGACTGTATTTAAGTTAGAAGGTTTAAAATAATTTTTTTAACTACCTCAGGATAATGTTGAAAAATGAACACAACACGGAACTAATCCATTTGGTGTGCAGTATGATGCTGATTTAAAGGATCGGCTGTCACTGAGCTGGGCTTGTATCTCCCATACAGGTCGTAATCCTCAATTTTCCCTGGAATTAAGCACTAGAGCAATGATTTTTTCACATGTGTAGATGTCAACCAGAAGGGTGTTTTTAATCGTATTATCAGGTTTAGGAAGATGTATAAAAATGGTGAGAAATCGATTAGGTACCATTATATGGAGTAAAGGACCCCAGGTCTCGTTCGGTAGCTAATCTCTTAAGCTTACAGTATGAACTACGCAATTAAAAATGAAACAATATTAATATATTGCAAAAAAAGTCAAGGAATCACAAATAATCTAATTTTTAATATACTATTTATATTTTCTTTAATAGTTAAAATAAACAGTATTCTTTACACCCAGCTTTGTAAACAAGTTAATTATATTTAATTCAGCTTTGTAATAACCAGTATTATGATAAATAATTTATCATTTCTTCAGTTAGTAATTTTGTGAAAATAATCACAGTATTTCTTAATAGACAGTATTAATTAATTTTCCTAAATATTAACAAGACTGTCTATTTGCTGGCACGGTATTCTGTTTAGGTGATTCATTTATGTGGTAAGGTTATTTAAACTTTACATAATGTTACAGAAAAGCTAAATATTAACTTTCAATTAACTTAATTTTGAATTAAGAACGTCAATTTAATGGTACTGTATCTTTTTACAATGTTTTTTTTATTACTATGAAGAAATGAAAAAATGCCATTAAGTGCCATAGTGTCCACCATACCACTTCTGCTTATACCTGATTATTTTGCAACAGAACTTACGTTCTTACAAATTAAAAAAATTAAATGTAGGTGTCAATAAAATATATACACAAAAGTATGTATTCTTTTTTGCACATATTTTTTGTGTGAAAAACCAATTTGTTTAATTTTATAATTAATTGGCTGTTATTTTTTTAAATCCTCAGTAACATGTCTGCACTATGTTATTTTTCTAAATCTTTTTTTGTTGTGTATATATTTCCGATACAGCTGTTTTTATGGTTTTGGCACTGTGTTTGTTACCTATTATGAGTATAAATAAAAGACTTTTTGAAAACCAAAAACAAAAACTGTTTTATTATGAGCAGAGGCACTTTCCTTTTGGTTGGTTGATGTGATCATTTTCCCAGATCTTCACCATAATAATAAATCTAATTTGTAATGTTTTGATTTTTTTTCAAAGTGATTTGTACTATAATAATGATAATTGATTGTACTATAATATGTTTGAATGTTATGTCAACTAAACATATTTATTTAGTATACGGCAGTGCCTGGTTCGAGGTTTCCGTAGTAATGCCACTATTTTTCTGTATGCAATCATCGATCCAATTTACAGTATGAAACTCACCTCTTACGACGAGATGCACGTATATGCTAACAGTTTGCTATTAATATTGATGTTTTCAACACTATGTAGTGTTTTTTAGGAACAGTGTCTGTGATGCCATCTCTGGCGGTATTGGAATATTTTTTTATTTTTAAGCTTTTTTTTTTTTTTTTATTCCTACTGTGTTATAATTTAAAAATGTCATGTAAAAGCCCTTTGGGGCGTTAAAATCATAAAATAAATAAATAATAATATGTAGCCGAAGACGGTAACAGGAAGATGACCTGTAAAAATATGCTACCCGAGGTTCACATTTTGGATCCCACAGTACAACATGTGAGATTTCCCATAGACAAAACCAAAAGTCTCTGCCCTTTCTAAGGAATTAAGAATTGAGCAAGTTGGGAGGTTTAAATATCTCGAGTTGCTTGTACGCGTTTCCTAGTGCTACAGAGTGAGGGTCAACATAGATAGAGCGGAAGCTATCTCAGGACGTACCTAAGGAGGTGCAAGGATTCACATTCATATTGGAGCACCGGCACAACATAGGAATTAAAAAGCGGAATTTTATTTGAATTTACGAAGTTTAAACTGAAGTCTCCAGACAGCACGCCATTGTGCAAAGGGTTGCTCCGAGAATTCCTAGGCGGATTGCATGTTCCTTGGGATGTGATGGCCATCTCTTGTTATATGAAATATGAACGCCTAAGTTTCTGAATGCTCGTCAATTCTTTCGATCCTTGATTCATTGTAGTATAGGGGATAGTCAGGGTAGTAATTTACATTTATCCTCAAACTCCTTCTTACTTCCTTATTACCTTTCGCAATCAATACAAACAAAACAGAATTAAAATTTATTTTTTAAATATACTTTTTTTTTTTTCGTTTGAAAAAACATTCTACTGACAGATCGTTGTTTTTCTGTATTGTAATGGCTATGACGCTGGATCTTTAGAGTTCGGGGTTCGATTCCCGATGTGATTTCAAAAATCAGAAGTGATTTTTCTCAAGCTTGGGTGTTGGTGATGTTGTAGGTTCAACTTTGTTTTTGGTTTGCTGGCCTGCTAGGAGGTTATCTAGGTTAACTAAGGTATTTTTATTCATCTAGTAAATACACTTTAGATTTTTAATCTAACATACTATAGCTCATTCATATTTCCCTAAGTTCACTAAGATGTGTACTTTCTTTCGGATAGACGTATTTCGCAAAGACAATTAGATTTTGAAGTTCTAAGGTTTCTCAATTCACTTTCAATCATCGAATCAAAACTTGAAGAAATTCCTCCAGTGATGTAGGGAATCCTTATTAAAATATTTAATGATTTTCAATTAAATGTCCTTTAAATTTATTTACCGTTCGTAAAGAATTTTAGGAATATATAAGAATGGTACCTACATGAGCATAAGTTAAAATAATTTATTGGCTTGTTATGTAAACCTATATAATACATATTTAAGTGTGTATACCGCACTCTCACTTTTTTTACCTATTTCTACTATTTTGTTTTGTCCGCCTCGTAGCATAGTGGTAGCGCATTAGGCTACCGTGCACGAGGTCGCGGGTTCAATTCCCGTAGGGGGTCAACATGAAATATTTATTTTACATATGATTTTCATATTAATATTTTATGTGTGATACCTTGGACATGCACTGAAGCGTATGACTGATTAAAATAATCAATATACACTGCACTTGGTGTACCAATGCAATGGCCTATGCACCATCGGGTGCAGATAACGGAAAGTAGTAGTAGTAGTAGTAAGTACTATTTTGTTGGCGTTGACTGAAATATTTTACGCACGCCATTGTACCATAATATTATTGATAAAACAGTAATTTCCTCGAAACTAATTAGTTTTCCTTCGTAAAAAATATAAAAGCCCAAATATTTTCGTATCGGGGCACTCTGAATTGGTCTGTAGGACCAGTAAGGATACCTCATTATGGGACGGCTGCAAGGAGCGTGTCTGCTGTTCTTGATAATGACCATCGCAGCAAGGGTCTCCGTGGCCCACATCACGGAGATCATGGTGGATGAAGAGAGTCCTGGAGGAAGGAGTAACTCCATCGAGGCCATCCCGGCTGACGATTCTGTGGCGTCTGTACCCTGCCATGTTGAATTTCAGGTATGTTTGGATAAGGATTCTGGATGGTCGTTTAAAGGTTCACAAATCTAACGACGGTGATTAAATTTTTAGAATATTTTGAAAAAAAAAAAAGTTTTTTATAAGTGTTTTTATAAAAATATTTTAATATTATTAGTATATTTGTCGGGCTCCGTAGTGTAATGACAAAGACGCTAGACTCGCGACGTAGAGGTTATGAGTTCAATTCCCCGTGAGATGAGAGCGCGAAAATCAAAATGGTTTCTCAAGCCTGGGTGTTTCTCCTTTGTTATCGGGCCCCTGCTTCTAGCTTGTTGAGGTGGTTTAAAAATAAATTGTGTAGAGACTTGCCTTCTGATCAAATAGCCAAGAAGATGCCCTATGCACCGTAGTATTTGGCATAAATAATTATCTCCATGGCTAAAAACTAAAATACATTTTTATTAATGAAAGTATTTTATTTTCAGGTCATGAAAAGGGTTGTTGGACGATGCATGAAATTAGGGAGAAACTCCAGAGGATGTGTTGCTGGGACATATCTTCACCCTTTTCACCCCGAGTGCCTTTAGACATAATTTTTTCACTGAGATGTTATAATATATATTATAATGTCACTTTTAGTATAAAATACATTCTACTTTTTTGTTTTAAACGTGCATAAAATAATATAAAGATACTTTTCAATTCTAATGGAAGTGATGTTATGTGGGAAATTGATTCCTTAATTTTAAGTAATTTTTTTATCACCAATTTTCCCATTTTCCGTTAAAAAAAAAACTTGGTTGTTGAGTTTATCAAGTTTGATTATGACTTGTTACTACATTATAAATTTGTTATGGAATATACACATCGAAGATATTTTTTATGGACCTATTAAGTAACACGTACTCATTTTGTAAATATTGATTAAATAATTATTTTTTTTATTTTAAATCTTTTTTATCATCATGTAAAAGGTAAAAGTGACATTAAATATTAATTTTTACATGAGATGGAAATTATAAATTTGTATTTTGACTTTGGCTATGAATACGGTATAAGTAGTTACTATTATTAATATTATCCTTAAAAATGGTCCATGATGTGTTTTATATCTAAATAATAAAATGTGCTTATTTAAATACTTGTGCTTATTTAATAGTATTGTGCAAATACACAAATAAATAAATATATTGTAAAATAACATGGATTTTAACACAATTACGTAGGTACCTTCCAACCTAAAATAATAAAAATTCATAGCGTATTGACTTGAGTCTTTGAACTAATAAGCCGTTTGGAAAATATTGTTCTTGAGTAATTTTACTAAATATCAAACTTCTAACGAGGTAGCTACATAATGTCGTAAGATAGGTAGGTACACTATGTTTATAGGATGGCAAATTTGATAATATATTACCTAGTTTTATTATTCAGTGCTCCTTGCTGATAGCGAAGAGGAGCTGCAGTCCTTGGTCAACAAGGTTTTCAATGTGTGCAAGGAGAGTGATTTGTTAATGAATGTGGAAAAGTCAAATGTGATGGGTTTTAGAAAGAAATGTGAATATGACCGTATGTAATATTATAGTAAATGGAGACAGATGGAAGCAGGTTTGAAGAATTTGTGTATATTTGGGAAGTATGTTTACAAGAGACGGAAATGTGGATAAGGACATTGAGAGAAGGGTTAGTGACGGAAACAGAGTTAATGGTGCCTTGAAAATCGATAGTGGCAAATAAGAAACTTATCGAAAGAAGCAAAAATTGGCAGTACACAATGGAGTACTGGTACCAACCCTTATGTATGGTAGTGAAGCGTGGTGTTGGAAGAAGAAGGATGAAATTAGACTGAATGCTGTTGAAATGCGATCTCTCAGGCGAATGTGTAGTAAGACTATGTATGATAGGTGAACAAATGTCGAAATTAGAGCAGAGTGCAAGGCTGAGATAAGCATTATCGACAAAATTTAAGAAAGGGACTTTTACGATGGTTTGGTCATGTGGAGCGAATGAGGGATGAAAGAACGGCTAAAAGAAGTTCAAATACAAGTCAGCCTGGATGTAGAAGCCGCGGAAGGCCGAGAAAGACATGGCATGACCAAGTACGACAAGTACTTGAAAGTGTACAAGTGAAAAGTCGGAATAATCGGCGTATGTGCATGAGAAGATGTATGAATGTAGAGGGAAGCAAAGGAAGTCTGTCAGGACAGAGTGGTAAGGCGTTCTATCCTCTCTGCCTACCCCTACGGGGAAATAGCGTGGAAATATAATAAAAAATAAATAAAAAAATACATGTTTTCCAAGAAAACTGTTCATGCTCTTATTGTATCAATATTTTTATTTTGTATTCTCCAAACGGTCGTCTGTTTGTTAACTAAAGAAGACCATAAGTCACACGGGTGCCTTAGGAGTGTAGTAATATTCTCGATTTATGAAGTCATAACTTTCTTGTCTGGTGCAATTTCTTACAGAAACTGCACTAATATTCTTTCATACTAACCACACCGATTTTACAAGCGAAAAGGTTATGGTAAGTCATATTTCAAACTACTTGGTTTAAAATCATACTTTATTATGATAACTTTGATGTCGTTAAGTGAACTAGAGTAATATAAATTTTACTTTCAATAAGAAAACATTAAGATTTTTATGATAATATTCACAAATTCATTTTAGATCAATAGTTTTAATTAAGTACCTACCTAGGTTGTCAGTCGGTAAGTAAAATATTTCATATGTGAAATCTTAGACGAATACTAAAGTGAGCTTTAGATAATTGAATTGAGCAGAATTGTTCCGTGTTTAACAAATATTGCCCCCACTTAGATATCTTTGACAATAAACTAAAAACATATATAAAACTTTTGGTTGTCTGTAAAGTCGGTTTTGCGGACGATAATTTTACGTGATAACGTCATAAGAAAACATTGATGAAAAATAGCATTATTTTGTATAATACAAAGCAGGAGTTCATTAAAAATCACAATTTTTCCATAAATTACCTTTATTTTGCACTCGTTAATTTCACTTTCACTTTGTAGCTTGTGTGCTGCTGCTGTCTCCCTTCTACTCGGACGCTTCGGCCGATGGAGTGGAAGAGAGATAGATGCGTCACAAACCGAACGCTTAGGCCGATCGTGCCTCTCTATCGCTTGTTCCGCGCTCTCGCTTGCATACTCGGCTCAGGCGGAACGTAACAATCAGTCATGCTTTTTCGTGTGTGCAGCCGGCGACCATCGATTTATTAGACGTTATCACGTCAAAAAGAAACTGTTTGAAGTTGTAAAGTGATATTATATGTATTTATTTGTTTCAAAAAATAATAATTTATGTTAAATATTAATTGTATCTTTCCCACCCTTCTCCCTTTTCCCCTAACCTAACCGTCCTTACTTCCCTGCAGTGCATCTCTTTTTTTTTCCTTATGTTTTTCTTTCTTTTTTCTAATTTTTTATTTCCTGAAAGTTGTATGACTTAGCATTCGTTTTATATTTGTGAAAAACTGTAATTGAACTTATACATACATATGCAATTATCTTCAAAATGTACTTATTAAGACTGTTGTTTTTCCGTATATAAAAATATAAAAATAAGAATAATGTAAAGCTTTAGTAAAATTTGATCATCTTGCCTTCAAGTAATAAAAAATGATCAGTAGATACACTTCACGTGGTGCACAAATGCAGTGCCCTATGCATCATTAGATGATAAGGGAAAGTAGTAGTAGTAGGTAATCGAAAATAACTGTGATGTAAAAATGAGAATGGTTATTCTCGCACCTCGCATCGTGTAACAAACAGCAACGAATGTAATAATATTTTTCGTATATTAAATTGCACAACTGTTTTCATATAAAATATAAAGTAAACATTGAGAGAGAGAGAGAGAGAGATCAATAAAAATGGTAATAACATAGAAAGGGTGCAAATAGTTCGTTTTCTAGAAAACTGCGACGGCTTCAATAAACACCGCACTACCCCAGTTCCGATGTTATCCACAATATACCTAGTCAGCCATCGGAACGTCCGCTGGGAATAGAAAATATAAGGAAAAACTATTTCTACTTTGCCAAATTTACCGTATGACGAGTAGACTTCTAAAAAAGTAATATTAGAAGCCCTATGCAAGAGTAAATATTTTTATTTCTTAAGGAGCTCACCAGCAATACATTTTGTAAGAATACAAGACTAAGTAAGCATTATCTTCTTCTTTCGCCACGTTCGCTCCTATGTGGAGCATATGGACATCACTAGATCCCTCCAAGGGACCCTGTCACCAGCCAGCTCTCTCGCCTCCTCCCACGTCAGGCCCACATCCATCAGCTCCGCCGAGTACATCCGTAGGATGGTCATCGACGGTCTGCCAGGACGGCGGGATCCTGCAGGCGTAAAGAAGAGGCAGCTCGGGTTCAGGCTCTCCCGAGGCATCCGGAGTACATGCCGCATCTTCGCGACTCCAGTTATTGGAGGTTGCTGCGTCCGCTCCCTAACTTCAGCGTTGGTTATGAAGTCAAACCACCTAATGCCTAGAATCCTTCTCAGACACTTATTCTCAAAACTCAACACGCGAGCATTCTGAGCTTTTGTGAGGTGCCAGGATTCGCATCCATAAAAGGAGCACCGGCACCATGCAGGAATTAAGGAGTCGGCATTTTGTTTTGACCGAGTATAAACTGGAATTCCAGACAGTACGTATCGTGTTGAAGCATTATTATAAGGCAATAAATTACAGAGTTACGCCAAAATATTAATTACATGAAATAAAATACATATCAAGAAGTGTGGTGCATGGGGCTATCATGCAAGAGGTCACTTTATTCGATTCCCGACGAGGTCAGTATGAAATGTTTATTTTAAAGATGATTTTTCACACATGAAAATATCACATGTGATACCTTGGACTGGCGCTGAAGATTAATACTGTTCTTCTTGCCTTTATGTAAAAAATTATGTAAAAAAATATACACTGACCTTGGTGAACCCATGATTCATTAGGTGCAGATAAGGGAGAGTAGTAGGTTTACTAGAGTATTTCGACTTTTTCTAATACCCGTTATATGTAAAAAAATATGTAAAAAAAATATAAACTGACCTTGGTGAACCCATGATTCATTAGGTGCAGATAAGGGAGAGTAGTAGGTATACTAGAGTATTTCGACTTTTTCTAATACCCGTTATATGTAAAAAAATATGTAAAAAAATATAAACTGACCTTGGTGAACCCATGATTCATTAGGTGCAGATAAGGGAGAGTAGTAGGTATACTAGAGTATTTCGACTTTTTCTAATACGAGTTGAGATTGGTTATCTAGAGTATTTCGACTTATTATTATACCCGTTATATGTAAAATATATTGTAAAAAAATAATAAACTGAAAATGGTGAACACGATGATTATTGATAGGTGCAGATAAGGGAGAGTAGTAGGTATACTAGTGTATTTCGATTTTTTCTAATACCCGCTATTGGCGAGAGGATTGGAATAATGTTTTTTGATTAATTACGTACGTATGTATACTAAATATTTTTTAGGTACTAAACATACGGTTTATGAAATGTTGTGTTCCCAAAACATTAAAACAATTAAACGAGTCTTTGTTGAAAATATCATGAGAGTTAGTGGTGAATATGCAATCTACCTAATCAGGTATATGATTTCAGAACGAAAATTTACCTACCATTTTAGATTAAATGATAAAGTTCCAATAAGAATTTATTAAGGTAAGTTTGTATTGTTGTCTTTATAATCGCGTGAGCTAGTGAAATTTACGCTTCAAATTTAATTAATAATATTTATGAGAAAAGGTAAAACAAAAAGTGAAAAAGGGGGTATCTACTGCGTAACTGGTAAGCAATATTGCGTGTTGCGGTAAACATAAAAATAATTGAATTAAATATTTACACAGACAAAATTAAAACTGTTTTTTTTTAAAATTGATTTATATTGTCCTGGCTTTGAAGTAAATACAAAAAAAATAACTTTTTAATGAAATGAACGTAGAAATAAATTTGACTGGGTGGTGGCCAAGTGGTAGTGTCGTGGTCACTTCGCCACGACTTATTTTCAAGCAAAAGCTGCTTAAGATTAATCGTAAATAGAAATTTCAATACAAGTATGTAGAAATATTGCATAGATTTCATTAAATACAAAAAAACGCGCAGTGTACACGCAGCATTAGGCATATTATTAAGCCGAAAGTATTATTCTTGCTATTAAATATTTTCTTATATTCTTTATTAGAAACATTATACAGATTGTTTAGAAAAAACTTTTGGTTGTCTGTAAAGTCGGTTTACGGACGATAATTTTACGTGATAACGTTATAAGAAAACATTGACGAAAAATACCATACTTTTATGAATTGAATTGAGTTATTATTACTGAATTATCATTATTTTGTATAATACAAAGCAGGAGTTAATTGAAAATTACAATTTTTTACATACATTATCTTTTTTTTGCACCCGTTAATTTCACTTTGTAGCTTGTGTGCTGCTGCTGTCTCCCTTCTACTCGGACGCAACGGCCGATGGAGTGGAAGAGAGATAGATGCGTCTCAAACTGAACGCTTAGGCCGATCGTGCCTCTCTATCGCTTGTTCCGCACTCTCGCTTGTTCCGCACTCTCGGCTCAGGCGGAACGTGACAATGAGTCATGCTTTTTTGTGTGTGCAGCCGGCGTTCATCGATTTATTAGACGTTATCACGTAAAAAAAAAATTAATAGTCATTGGGCCATAATTACTACAATATTAATTGGGCGTTTATACTTGGCAAAATGAAATGTATCTTTGGTTGACAATTTATTGTGTTTCCTCCGAGCTTAAGGATTTTGTAGATTAGGTGTATTTGATTTTTTAACACCCAAAAATTATATTGCGAGCATGGAATAAACTATGTTTATTTCTTGTGCTACTATATAAAATTAATAATGGAAGGCTGCTAATAATCATTATTGCACCGACGAATTTCCCATACAATTCTCTCACTATGAAAAACTCACGTTTTCATATTACCACGATTTTTTTGGTATTTTCTAGCTTTAAAAAGGAAATATTATACTGTGAAAGACCAAGCCATTTTGCTTTATACGAGGAAAGGATTGTATTGGTATAAAAAAAGTGATAAGAGTAACCATACATGGTTGCGGAAAATAGCACTTGAAAACTCTTCAGGGACTATAAATCCTAAAGTTTATGTTGTGTTGTCCTGAAGTAGCTATACCCGAGGGGAGGACTTTTTCAATTTGCCTGTGAAGTGAAATAATCTGTAACTTAATCCTGAAACATGTTACACTAGAGAAACAAGAAGTTATTTTTATTATTATATATGAGGCAATATGTATTTTTCTATAGATAGGATATTGTATAAATACACGACACTGTATTTTTTCTCGAGTCTAATAATTTTTAAAAAATATTAGGTCCTTACATATGAAATTGGCGTTTTGTATGGGAGGAACATAAAGTTGATTTTTTTAAAGTATAATATACTCGTATTTATTTAATCAAAGTATGTACCATTGCTATCTATGCACTTTTGCCATCTCATAGGTAGTTCATCGATCCCTTTACTAAAATAACCATTCGGACGGGAATCAATAAAATCTTTGAAGTCGGTTTGGACTGCCCCATCGGAGTTGAATTTTTTCCCTTGCAAGAAGTTATCCAAATTTCGAAAAAAATTGTAATCTGTTAGGGCAAGGTCCGGAGAGTAAGGTGGATGTCTTAGACATTCCAATTGAAGCTCTTCTAATTTGTAATATTATATTTAAAAAAAAACACTTTATGTTCCTCCCATACAAAACGGCAATTTCATATGTAAGGACCTAATTCAAGCTTTTTCACCTTCCCAATTTGCTTCAAGTGGATTAAAACAGTTTTATCACTAACACCGCAGCCTGCAGCTAACTCGGACGTGGTTTGCGATGGATCCGCTTCCACAATAGCCTTCAATTCTTCATTATCAACTTTGGTCTCCGGCCGTCCATGGGGCTTGTTCTGCAGGTCGAAATTTCCAGAACGAAAACGTTGAAACCAAAAACGCACTGTGTTTTCTTTTGCGGCACCGTCGCCATACACATCATTAATCCTTCGAGCCGTTTCTGCAGCACTGGTGCCACGTGGAACTCGTACTCGTAAATAACGCGATATTTCAAGTTTTCCATTTTGTAAACTGAGTGACGCAAAGAAAAAAACAATTGAGGAAAAAACAAATGAATTATAATTTTCGAAACACAAATACTTGAGTAAATAGCTGTATAAATTTGAATTTGGAATTCCTAACCAAAGAGAAGATATTTGAGATCAAAGTTGCTAGTACGGCAAAACGCCAATTTCATATGTAAGGACCTAATATTTCTGAAAACTTACTTAACGCATAAAAACAGGGTTTCAAGTGTATTCTTCACAAATTGACTGCCGAAGATTATACATTGCGTAAAAATCGCCTACTGTAAATGTAGCATTTTATTATATTGTTTTCAAAGTGTGGTTTTTCAAATAAAAATATTTCATGTGATAATAATTAGGACTGGCGCCGAAGCACAAAAATCAACAAATGATCAACATTCACTGCACTTGGTGTACCGATGCAGTGCCCTATGCATCTTGGGTGAGGATAAGAGAAAGTAGGAGTTGTCTTCAAAGTAGCGAAAGTAATGCGAGCAGTTAAATTGTTACCACGAAATAGTGGATTTATTATTGAAAATGATGTTCATCGTTTTATTTAAATTCTAGTCGAAAAACCTTAAGCTTCAAAATAAGTTCTTTGTGGCTTTCAAACCAATATTATGTCATAATGAATACGTCACCGAAAGTTCTAAGGTACCTACACATTACGTACTTTCGTATCATATAAACATACAAACATTCCTATGTATTACATCTTACTTAATATCAGCCCACGCACGATAGGTTTAATGTTGGTCTTTTAAGATTAGAATATTTGATATTAAAAGGTTCCACAAAAAATCTTACTTTGAAGTATTTACCGATGGAAGCTTAAGCTAACATGAAAAAAAACTCTTAAGTTTGAAATGTAGAAAGGCTTTTCCTGAATCGAAATATGGTCCAAGATTTACTTTTTGTCATGTAAACACAATGTGTAAATGTTTTTTATAAAAGAAATAACGAAATAGTTCCAATATTTGATAAATAATCTGACTTGTGTCATAGTTTGTTTTAATTTTTACTGGTCAAATAATTGTAAATTCTTATACAATACTACATGGTTTTTAGAATACCGCACTTTATGGAATACGATTATCTAAAAGCATCGTAAAAACTTAAACGTCCACATTCATCAAAAACATATTATTAAATGTCTTTTAATTTATGAACACGCTTCAAATAGTGTTAACTTATGTTTATTTTTATTGTTCATTTACAATTAAATTCTTCAGTATAATAGTTCGCTCCTAGTGAAAATGTGGGCATCACAACATGCCATTTTATGTTCATCCTGATAATATCTGTACCAAATACATTTTAATACTGTCATTAACGGTCTTTTGAAGGTGGGTTTTGCGATTCACAAGAGGCATTCTTAGAATAAATACATAGGTTATACATACATAATCAATAAAATATCTATCTAATAAGTGCTTATCAAAAGAGGCTAAATTGGCAGTTCATAATGGAGTTCTGGTACCAACCCTTATGCATGGTAGTGAAGCGTGGTGTTGGAAAAAGAAGGACGAAAGTAGATTGAATGCAGTTGAAATGCGATCTGGTAAGACTATGTATGATAGGTGTACAAATGTCGAAATTAGAGCAGAGTGCAAGGCTGAGATAAGCATTATCGACAAAATTAAGAAAGGTCTTTTACGATGGTTCGGTCATGTAGAGCGAATGCATGACAAAAGAACGGCTAAAAAAATATATGATGCGACTGTGCCTGGATGTAGAAATCGAGGAAGGCCAAGAAAGACATGCTTGAAAGTGGGCATGTAAGAAGTCGGAATAATCGACGTGCGTGCATGAGAAGATTTATGAATGTGGAGGAAGCAAGAGAAGTGTGCCAGGACAGAGTGGTGTGGCGTTCTATCCTCTCTGCCTACCCCTTCGGAGAAATGGCGTGATGGTTAGTTAGTTATAAAATAAAATTCCATTCCTTTAAAAATAAGGTTAAAAGCCGTATTCGTAAGAATCCGGTCCACCAAGGATGAAAAGTTCATTCGACTTCATGGAATTTTCCACAAAGTTATTACTACTTAAGTACAGCACTCGGGTAGAAAATCAAGACTCGTAATTACTTGAACGTAGAAAGTTCCATACTTAAAGAGATAAGTGTTATGAAACCGCAGGAGGATATGTGGAAATTTTAGACTCAGTGGAACTAAGCTCGATGGTTGACGAAAAGGCACGCACACGTTAACGTTAAGTGCTACACTTTAGCCAAAAGATTGTCAAACTGTGCACAAATGTATACAGTGTATAAATATATGCTTTCAAAGTCAATAAGTTCCTTTTTCTGATTTAAGTACTCTTAAAACCCCTCAACGGAAGTGATATTTTCTTTATGTATTTATATCTAGGCCAACTCTTTTTATTAAAGCTATTTTGTTAATTAACATCTTATTAAAAGTAAAATATTTAATTGAATACAAAGATACAAGAAAAGTGCTAAATAAACATACAAAAAAGTTGTATACCTACATGAAACGAAAAGAAATTTCCACAGAAGTTCAGACAAGTCAGAAATTTTCAATGTTGTGGGACATCGTACAACATACTAATTATTGGAAATAAATTAATAAACAACAGTGTACCCAGTTACAAATACCTATCATTTAAATAAATTGAATTACAAAAACCAACTCTGGCGAAGCAGATATTTTACTAAAAAATATTGGTAATCTAAACTCATGTACGAATTCACTACATAAAATCATTTTATGTATTTGGTGTTTAATATCATAATAAAAGCTCCTGTAAATGAAAGACAAACGAGTATTAAACTCTAATGAGTTTTCAAGTTCATAGACTTTAGCATTTTAATATAAATTTGCATTTAAAGGGTTTATGATAGCATTACTTACTCGTTGGCTAAGCTTAAGTGTAAATTTAATCACCACTTTTAATATGAAATGAGAAATTAAAACCGAAATGTAAATACAAAGATAAAGGAGAGGAAATAAAAGGAAGATCTCGGAGACCACAGATTTAGAGTCCTCTGTAGGCACATTGAATTAGTCATGAATTAATCGGTTGCCTACAATTCTATTTAAACACGCCGATTTCAATGAACGAGTACTGGTTATTGGACATTCCTGTGCTTTTAATTTTGAGGTCACAGCTTAGATTTCCTCCCTCCGAGAATATTATAGTTTTCCTTTTTGTTACAAACCCCCTTGTTAATCTGACGTTGTGGGACTTTGTAAAACAAATACAGTAGCAATGTTTTGTAAATAGCTGAAATTAAACTTTGTGCATAAATTGTTTTATAGCTCAGCTTGCTACTATCAATCACTCAAACGTTATTTTACAAATATTAAAAAGTAAGTATAACAAATAATGTTATGGTACATTTTAGATGACGTACAATTACATGAAAATCGCTTTACTTTCATAGTAATTACAAGTCGATCCAGCATTTTATTGGACACCCTCAGACTAGAACAATATTTTCAATTGTTCCAACGCAAGATATTATCGCTGCTGAATTTTCTACCCCTAACAGAACCAATTACCCGCGCCTGTTGACAAGTGTTTGTTGAAAAATAATCTAAGCAATTTCCTCTGTTAAAAGAGGAATCCTTTTATCTCGCCGACAGGTTAGTTTCCGAGATGTCTTGGTAACACTGACAAATAGCTCTCTTCAACTACTTCTGCCATTAGGCAGGAGTGGGACTGTTTTTTGCTTTTGTAAACGAGTTTCTAGACAGCTCCCGTCTTGTGTTCTGTGTAAATGTATAGAGAACGCTTGTTGTTTTTTTACAGTTTCTCCTATTGAATACAATTTTTTCTAACGCACTAACACGAAAAATTGTTGATTTTTCTGAAATTTTTGATTGCCTATTAAAAACAATTGGGGTCATACTTCGCATGATCATTGTGTACTGATAATAAATGTGTACAAAATTGTTTTTGTTTCGTCTAAATGCAGATTTATTAATGGACGAATGGATGAATTTTTGAAAACACATTTATATCGTTGACTCATTTTGCTGATTCAAGTAGAAATCACAGAATTTTAACTTTTATTTGAATAAAACACGATTTTACTTCTACCACATTATTTAACCTGTCAGGATATTTTCCAACTCCTTGATAAGGTGAAACTGTCTAAAAACGAAATAGAATTTGATTGAAACAAATAATTATAATCTTATTGATATCCACACAGAGACAGAGAAACTCTGGCGAGTGTGGATTATCTAGGCGTGTACAGGGCTTATGACCTGTCATTGGTTGGGTTAAGTGGCCACTTGATGTACTACAACATTCCCCATTCCGCCCATCATCTGATAACCATATATATGACAAATTTTGGAACTGATACATATTGAACTCGTCTACGTCGTTCCGCATTACCGAAATTTTCTATGCTGGTGTCACCTGTTGAGAAGATTGTTAAGCATTTTTTGGTAATCATCTTTAATAGTGTGGGTTATCTAGCTTTTTTACAGGGCTTATGACCTGAACCCACATTCGTTTCCAGAGTTTCTCTGTCTCTGTTGGGATATCAATAATATCTGATATCAGCCCAGCATGGGTATAATCCAGTAATTTGTCTACAAGTATTTGTATACATTAAAAATGTTAATTATAATCTTGTTTGGATGATAAAATAATAGTTTTGAGTAAGGCATAAAGTGTCCTAGTATTTATTATTAGGTATAATATGCGCCTTTTTATTAAGAGTTCGCATGTAGGTATTTTCATTTTATATATATGTATTTCTGCAAACAATTAAATCTAAAAATGAGCAAAAATATATGTAAGTTAAAAAGCAAGGGAATTATTTTTACCGTTTCACAAAGCTCAGAGCACGTAATTTTGAAACTGCAGTGACGTCGCATAATTCTCTTTCCCGTTTTTACCGCTTACCGCTAACGGCTCTGTCTGCTGATATGTCATCTATGTAAATATTCCCGCTGTAATCTAATATAACGTTTCAGACTTTTCTTCGTGTTTGTGGAATAGAAATTTAATTCATGGCATTTTTACGGCGCCACTGGTAATCTTGTCTGTTCATCTCTTCTAATTTTAACTAATTATTGTTTTTGAATTGTTCACTGAAAATTATGTTTATACAGATTTTATCGATTGAATTAATCGTAATAGTTGGTTAATCAATTGATTAGTTTTTATTAATCATTTTGATAGGACCCCGTTACAAGAAAAATAAATATCATTAAATATGAATTAAATCTCTTTTCACGTTTGTGATCTCCTTAATGTGTTTTTAAAATTTCGTAGCTACTTTCAAAAAGTCGGAAATAAATGAAACAGAAAGCAGGAAATTATAATTTTCTTCTAGTTTTTATACGTAAAATTAATTTCAAACCGTTATTTTTTATAATTTACATTATTATTCGATCAAACTCCGATTTTGCGCATCGCTAGTGCTATCCATCAAACGCAGGACCAAATTTGTAATCGTGCTTATCTAAGAACCCTTTCGTAATGATATGACATCGACTTTAATAACATCGACTATAATATTGGATATTTGCTTTCATAAATAATATAAGGATTGGTGATGCGGAAGCGTGAGATTTTCGTCGATACGTGAACTGAGGGGGGATAACGAACCCACCATCCACCCGCAGCTGTTATAGAGTCCTGGGGGACTCTCTTTCAGCTGCACATAGAGGAAAAATATTATACTATTTCATCTACTCTATGCAGTTTAGTGAGGGGGGAGGAGGATATATTTATATCCCCTAAGGTTACTCCCCTCAGTATCTCCGTTCAATTTATTCAGAAAAATAACAGTTACAAATATGTACATATAAAACAAAACAATGAAAAAGTAACCAAAATCATTACAGGTAAAAGTAATTTTCCACATAATACACGTATATACAAAAGAAATAACAACAAACAAAAGTAACAAGAGAAGACTTCCCAGTGGACGGTGAAAAAGAAGAGGGTCCATAACACCAACCCCGCAAGGGGAGGACAGCACATACACGCAGTGCCTTCCGCTCGAAAGGAAGCACAGTCCAAACCGAAGTTAGCGCACATTCAGGAGCAGCTCATGCAGCGACCCTGAGGATACGTGAACTAGAGAGTTTTGTGCGTGCGTTGAATTTTATGAGAATTATACGGAGAGGAGGCCGAACAACAGGCCTTGGTCCCAGGCAATGCCAGCAGATTTAAAGCCCCGTCAATTCGGAAGAAAAATCACCCCTACCTTTGGTATCCTGGAAGCTGGTAAGGAAAGAGATGACTTCTTGCGACACTGCACCAAATAAACGTCAAAGAACATAGATAACACAGATAACACAGATTACACTGAGTACACAATAATGCGGGCAGGATGCGGTGAATTTATATATATTAAAGATTGATACAAACGCGAAAAAAATGCAGATCGAAATATGCTTGCGAATTTTGTAGCGGATGCGATATTGTTGTAATTTTTACACTACCGCGATGTGCCAAAGACAATATAGGATTTTTTGATAGAGGAGAGAATAGACAAGGAATATAGGATTTGAAACCAAGAGATTAGGTACTAAGGTAAGAATGACGAGCACAAATCATCACCAGCAAAACGTCCCGAGAAACCAACCCTATCCGTAAAACCAAAGGTGTCTGTCAGAAACGTTGAGGGTACAATCCATTAAACGCGGGTAACCCCACGCTAAGAAAATATTTGATATACATTGATCTGAATCGATGGACTATTTTACTGTGTTCAGGTTAGCAAAATCCCGAAATTCTAGGGTACTTATGCATTATTACGAATCAAGGGATCTGAAGATCACTTTTCCACATTCAGAATTTTATTACATTCGTTAAAAATTTAATTATAATGCTCAAGTTTTCCAACTAATGAAAAAAAATTACAACATTTACGTTATGAAGGAAATTCTTTCTTTTAAATAAATCACAAATGTATTTTTCTTATAATCTTGTAAATTTGGGAGTTACTGCATAATATAATATGTATGTAATGGTAGGAAAGGTAGCCAAAAAGATTAAAAAGACGTTTAACTTTTAAAAAAATATTTTATTTAAAATAATAAATATCGTAAAGCTCTATTTGTTTGAGTGAGGTTAATATAACTTATTATATAATTAGCTAATAATAGCTAGTAACATTATAATACTATAAAATTTACATGCAGATACCTACAATTTGTATTTTTTAAGAATAATTGTATTTATTTAGTTCTATATAAATTTACTAATTTTATAATTTCTATTCTTATCCTAACATTATACCTTTTTAAACTTACCCATATTTTTATGTTTGAATACTGTTTTTCAGTACCTACTTTCTATTTACTCATTAAATCTGCGTTGTAAATAAATGGATTTTGTCTTATACATTATCTACACTCATACACTTCGTACTAAAAGTTGGGATACTTATATTATTATTTGTCAGTTTTAAGACTAGCACTCAAAGAAAATACTCTTGAATCAACAATCTAGAAAGTTTGATCTGAAATGGCACAGCTAAACGTCAATATTATTATTTTTCGAACTCAAGCAACGGAGGGGTTTGTACGTGAAAAGAGCGCAAAACGCTTGAAAGAAACCAGATATGGCCAAAGGACTTCTGGTAGATAAAATTCTAAGAACTCTAATTTTCTTTATTGAAAACAAAAAGGTTCACGTGAACGTAATGAGAAAATTATTAAAATTAAAGATGTTCTTTATGTTTTTCATTTTTGTCTCTGGAATTAGTAAAATGTTAAGAATATTTCAGAATAGGAAAGTAATGAAGTTTTCGTTATGTAAGTAAAAACTTTGTGATATGAAATTACTCACGTTTATGAAAAATTTTAATAAAATTTTGTATTTACTGTCTATTTATTCTAAATATTAAAAAAAACGTCATATTTTCCAAATAAATAAAGGTGCTCGTGCAAAAATTAATTTCACCCATAAACAAATCAATGCAAAGTGCCAAAAATAATATTAAGGAAAAACAAGGTTGTCTTCTGTCGAATGGAAGTTCGCATTGATCGATTTTGGTATTTTGTACTTCTTATGATGAGAAAGTAAAAATTATTGTTTGAAAAATAACTATTGAAATATGTTCTGACTGTCTGAAAATGCCTGTAACAGGGTGAAAGCGTGAACTGGTCAAATAAATAAAAGTGGAAGAGTACCAAGTACTTTTTATTTAACTAAAAAAATGAATAATTCAAAAATTGTTAAGTATACGCGCGTAAAAATGAATGATATATGTATATTTTTTTTAATCATGGAATTCCACAAAGTAATGTCAATAAAAGATTTTAAAAAAATATAGAAGTATGATAAAAATTACAATTTTTACTCAATAAATAAGTGTACTCATAAAATAAAAGTATATATTATTTTGAAATAATCACATATTTTAAACATTAATGTATAGAATGTACGTAGTGTGTTTGCTTAAGAGCTATGTGTGCCTAGGGACGCTTTTTGCATAATACTTTTTTGCTTAGTTCCAATTTATCAGTAGTGACCTATAATGGTTGAGGAATTTCTAGGTGTTCAACTGTAGGCATAAATCACACTTCTTGAATGATGAGGCTTTTGAAGATGGTCCCTACAGGAACATTACGGAAGCTTCGGAAACCACTTTCTACAGCTAAAGGTGACAGATATTTCGATAGAATGTGCTAAAATTCAAGTGCTCTTTTTCAATTCGTAGTAAACAAGACTAAATTTCCCAGTCCGTGAATTATATTTAAGCACATAAGTCGTTATTAATCAATCATTGAATTCACTATGATAAAAGATACAGTAATCAAGAAATCAAACATTATTAATTTTATATGCACTTTCTTAACAATTAAATATTATTTAAATCGTTAAATATTCAGGATAATCATAAAATTTAATATGTTTTTAAATTTGGTTTAAAATAATATTAAGACGTATTTTGAACTCAGCTTAGATTGATTTCACGGTCTTTTATTTTCTTATCTTATAAATAATAAGAATGTTAATAAATTTTATTTACTAAATGTAGGTATTTTCCTTAAGCATAAAAAGGAGAAAGATATATTTTTATCGTACGATATTTCCTTCTTCAAATCCCTCAAGTACCACGAGTAATATCTTTCCGAAGACTTCAACATTTTCAGCGTAAATACGTGAGCGATTTCGAAGTATCTTTTTTATGGAATATCATGAACACTTGGTTTCAAGTGCCCTTACAATAACAACATTGAATGTTCGTGTCTGATAAGGACGTTGTGTATTTCCCATCGTATATATTGAACATGAACATCCCTCCCTTATATTTAAGGGCTGAAGTGCCGATCGGCCGACTTTTCCAATACATCGATTCTATTTTCCACCCAACAAACTTTGAAAGTTAAGATAAAAAGATCCCCTTTTCCAAACAATTTCCTGGAGAAAATATTGAAAAAATATCGGAATCGAAATTTAAAATGAAATACTTTGTTAAAACCACAGGAGACTGCGTTAAATTATTTTAAAATAATTCGAGACAATTCTTCATAATTTTATGTCACCCGTTTCCGACGTTTTCTGATTTTAACCACTTAAATATTTTTTGGTAGTTTTGGAGTAAAATTGATTCATAAGTAGCCAGAAAAAGAAAATAAAAAACACTAAAGAGTATAAATAAAATTAAGCAATGAAAAAGAATAAAGTTATACTAGGGTAATACGCATAGTAAAGTAAACAAATTACATTAATTATTTAAAAAAACGACAAGCGATCTTTGTAATCTGAAAACTACGTAAGAAGAATATAACATACAGGAAATATTTGCACTCGTAACAAATTATTTATTGTGAATACACATTTTCAATTCTTCACAAAATACGACCAGACAATAAAAATAGAAACAACGAAGGTAAAATAAGTCTATTTACAACCCTTAAAAGATGCGTATTTCTATAATAATTCTACATGAACAGTTGGGGCGAGACAGACCATTCCATATGGTAGAGTTTGTTTAGTTTATGTTTACGTTTAGTTTGAACAGATACCGTGAGACGCGGCCATCCTAAACTTGTGATCCCGGAGGCCGTGGCACGATTGACGAAGGTTCGACAGTAGGTCGAACGTGACTGTTTTGTATTTGAAGGATTGTTAACCCTTTCGCCGATAGTTTTGTGCAAACACAGACCTACATTCTGTAATAATATGATAACATAAATATTCCGTCACAGATTTTATTTTTAAATAATAGAAGTATCCTGGAAAAGGAGGAAAAATAGTGTTTGTAAAAAATTTTTTTTTTTTTTTTTTTGTTTGCAAAAGATTCTATCCATAAATTCATTATTATCCGACACTTTTAATTACATTTTTACAATAGGAGTTTGGAACCATAATAATTTCAGAATGGTGCGACATTTGCTACTTGGAAATTAGAAACATCGTGTGTGACAAGTTGTGCCTACTGCATTCACATTCAAGACTGTACCGTTGTAAGGTGTCTATCGTACAGTGAAAAAATCATGCTACGTCATCACAAGCAGGCATCATCTTATTTTATCACTAGACATCTACATCATAACTTTCGGGTATTGGCCTAAGTATTTTCAGAGTCTAATTTGATAATAAGTGGTGTTATGAAATTAACCCTACGAAGAGTAAATTTTTAGAAAATTTGTATGAGCCTTTTCATCAGCCTTTTCAAACGCCCTCTTGTTCGAAGTGAAGACTCTGTTCTGTTCCTCGAAAGATCAGAAGAGTGTCATAATAGCTTCAAACCCAGAACGACAATCTGAAAATATATTAGCAAACTTCTTTAATAACGAAAAGATTGTAATGAAACGTAGCCACGGATGTGTGAGAATGACATCATTTAAAATACTAAGTAAGCCTCTATAGCAAAAAAATAAATTATTATATGATATTACGATCAAGAAATTGCAGTGTATTTTTAATTTTTTATAACATTTTCATATACGCACCTGATGGAGCTAGAGCACTGCATTGGGCATACATCAAGTGCAGTGTATCTCAGAGTAAGCCTTTATAATTAATTATGTAGACATCATAATCAATTTTCCTTTTTTTCCATATACGCACCTGATGGAGCTAGAGCACTGCATTTACAATTAGTGTACTAATCTCACTCACTTTGGTATTTTCAGAGATAGTGTTTAAAAAAAGGGCACCAAATCATAATCTAAGTAATCCAGAAGGAACTGTAATGCTTAACCAATCAAATATAGTTATTTATAAAGTATATTTTTACAATTCCAACGATATAAAACACAATACTCAAAAATTAAGTTCTTATTAATAAATTGATGTTTTAAAAACACGAAAATACGAATGATCTTTAACGCCCGTTATTGGCTAATGACGTCATACCCGTCCACCGTGAAAAGCGTGAAATTAATTCCGTAGTAAGCGCCTATATTGCTGTGACGTCACACTGCATGCGCGCCAAATGGAGGACTTTGCGAGCGATTTGAAAAAGCGCTATTTCAAACCGCGCTAGAAAATTCATACGACATCGTAAAAATTTAAAAATATAAAATCGGAAAGAACCTCATTCATGCCCTAACTCGGAAAAGAAGAAACGAGTTAGTAAACTATGGTTTGAGGTGATGCATTTCAGCTTTACTCCAGAATACAATATCGCAACAACAACGTAGAGAAACCATTTAAATTAATATTTCATATTTACCACCAACCACCAATTATACCCTAGACTACCTCATGCATAAAAACTAATTTTCAGGGTCAATTAAAATGAATGAATAAAGGGTTAGCAATAAAGATTAAGGGTCTGTTGTTGACACTTGCTACGAAGTCATTACAGAGACAAAATTACTATGGGACGTGAGATGAAGACTGTTTTTGTTTTGCTATTATTACCTAACTATTAATTTGATTTTTATATCTCTACAGAGATGAGGTGGAATTTTTTCAAGTTCGGGAATATGGATATTCGAGCGTTTGTAGGGCTTATGAATATAATCGATTATTCCTACAATTTTTACAGGTTACACTTATCACAATAAAACATTTTAACTGCTCTACTGTCATTAAAGAATTTTTAATTTATTAGGTATATCATTGTTTTTTTAAGTGTAGGTATGATAGATGTACAAATGTCGAAATTAGAGCAGAGTGCAAGGCTGAGATAAGCATTATCGACAAAATTAAGAAAGGTCTTTTACGATGGTTTGGTCATATGGAGCGAATGAGTGATGAAAAAACGGCGAAAAGAAGTTTAAATGCAAGTGTGCCTGGAGATAGAAGCTGCGGAAGGCTGAGAAAGACATGGCATGACGAAGTACGTCAAGTACTTGAAAGTGGACATGTGAAAAGCCGGAATAACCGGCGTTTGTGCAAGAGAAGATGTATGAATGTAGAGAAAACAAAGGAAGTCTGTCAGGACAAAGTGGTGTGGCGTTCTATCATCTCTGCCTACCCCCACGGGGAAATGGCATGATGGTTTGTTAGTTATTTAGTTAAGGGTAGGTAATTATTTATTTATTTACAAAACCAATACAGTTATTACGGATTGTTATTACTCGCTGGGAGTTCAGCGATTTACTTTCAGACGAAAGAAGTAGCCCGTGATATCAGTACACAAATAGTGCTATATATGTAATATAGGTATATAATATAGGTACCCGGATATATCACACCAGACTTACAATATCGACATGACACATTTATTAAACCAAAGTTTTTTTATATTTCTGCCCATTTGTTTTCTCATTGTGTTTCTTGTCGGATTATGTTACGTTAGTCTGAGTATTACTTTGAAAAAATTTGGTACTGTAAAACTTTTATCTACGGAAATACAGATCGATTTTTGAAAAATTATGTGCCTCCCAGACATGGCGATAGTATTTTTGCGATAGGCGTTTCGTTAAAATCTCTAGGTATGTATCCGATCATTTAGCTCAGGGGATAGAGAAGCTGACCGGTGATCAGAAAGACCCAGGTTCAAATCCTGGAGCGAACGATTATTTACTTTTTCAAGTGATTTGAGGAGTGCACATAGCAATTGTGATTTTTCTATCTTTCTCTAAATTTGTTAAATAAAAATTTGATTAACTTTGAAGTTAATTTTCTTTTAACAAACTGTCAGTGCTAGCTTAATACGAACACTTTTCCCAATATCGCTGTTTTCAATACTTCACTTTAAGCCAATTTCAATTTCCAAAAAACAAATTTAAGTCGATTTCAATTAGCGTTAGAGTTTTATTGGATGAAGTAATTAAATTTATTCAAAGTCGAAATCATAAGGCGCAAAAATCATTTTTAAGAACATTGAAAATAGATTTTACAAATATATTTTTGGTCACTGAAAATCTTAAAAACTGTTGGCTCTCGGTTATTTATAGGTATAAAATCAAAATAAATGTTTTTTGGTATAAAACGAATATATATTTATTTTGTCATTGAAAAAGAAAAAAGCAAGAAGAATTTATTTGAATTGAAATAAGATGTTGAATTTTAAATTATCAATAAGGAAATAATTGAGTCTGCTATATTTATTTGATAACTTCTTGTACAATATACTGGGTGAGATATAGTAAAATGAAATAATTCTATTGATACTTATGCAAATGTATTTTTTATAACTGAATAAAACTAAAATAAGAGTGAGAGAAGAAGAATAAGTAGGGAAAGGAGTTTTAAAAAGGCAAATTGAATTACTCGTACGGTTACGGTAGTTTAATATCTCAATAACGGATTGTAACTTCAAGAAATGATAAAATGATCATCCTAAACTGCTTTAACTTTTTATAGATTGCCGATTTTATCCCAATATTTCTAGACGGTATCCCCAGATGCACGTATCGGCCATAAAAAACAAAAAATAAACATTACTAAGAGCAAAAAAGCGTATACTTTCTCGTTTTGCTCAGATCGTGGCATAGCATAATACCTTTACTTCAATGTGAATTCCATTTGCCTTCCATAAACTGCCTGGATTTACGTAAAATTGGTAAAGTTTTGAATCCATAAAAACAAAGGAATGCCGAAATGGGGGAAAGGGTGTTCAGATATTTGAAAAGGGGATGAATCATTATGGAAAAACACCCTCGTGGGCCATTTCCACTTTTCGTTTGATCCCCTTAATATTTTGAGAACAGTCGGTTAAAGTATTTCAATAAGTAAACAGCCCATCCGAAATTTAAAGTAAAATCCATTAAGTGATTTGAGATATTCTGTCCAACTTAATAAAAGTAAAAGATCGTTCCAATATTTCAACTCTAGAAATGTATCTAAAAATACACAATATAAGTAATATTTAGCGTTCTTATCAGATTAATAATCACAAAGTAATTTAATAGATATTCAAGTATTTATTGAGTCGGCGCGGCGTTAACATTGTGGAACCATATTATATTAAATTATATAGGTAAAACACAATACTTTGTTTTAGACCACTGAGTTTTTATTTGTAAACACGACTGGACATAACAGAACTATAGTTGGACATTTCCTTTATGTCCGAAACTAGTCGTAAAAATAAAAACTCGGTCTAAAACAAAGTGTTTTATTTATATAATTAAATACGTACTACAGATGATATACATATATAATATAATAGATAACTAGTATTTTTTTTGAAATAATAATAAATATTTTTACACCTCAATTTGAATGTCATAACACTGTAAATTACCTTCATACGAGTATATCAATGAAAATTACGTAATTATTTTCTAAAAAAAATGATTTTCTCAAACAAAAGGGATTTTTTTTTTTTTTTTTTTTTTTAAATAAAAAAGAAATCTATGCAATCTTATGATATTTGCACATATTTCAATTTGTTAATACTATTTTCAATAAAGCCTAAGCGGCCTGTGCTTGAGAATAGAAATCGAGTCATGTCGAAGCGGGGATTCGAACCGACGATCTCTGGAATCAGAGACCGCGACGCTACCCACTGGGCCACCACCCGTTTGTATAATATTGTTATAATAATGTATAACATTGTTAATGTTATACTCGTATCATATTAATAAAGCCTTTTAAAAAACAGCGTTTTTAACGAACCTTTTATTCTACTTTAAAAATTATTATTTTTTGAGATAGGTAGAAGAAAATACTTCAAGAAAGGAATTTTATCTGTTTCTAAAGTGCTCCATTGGGATTGGATGAACTATATTTTCTATCGCCTTAGGGTAATATTATAAAGGTTGAATTATAGATAACTTACGAGTAATGACGAAGAAATAAATTATTAAGATTTGGTTTTCAAAACGAGATTATCTTTTACAAGTATTAAAATATGAAAGGAAATTCAGCGGTGAAAATTCCCTTATAAACTTTCCGTTCAAAAAATTACTTCGGTAAAAGGAAATATTTTAACCAATAAAGAGCCTAAATTAAGGTAACGTGAACTAAGAATATTTTTTCCAAAATAATCTTGTTCATGTCTAAATCATGTAACATTAATGATATGTAAATCCTTCAGGACTCATAAAACATTGTAATCTTCTTTCATCAAAATTACATAGTCAGAATTTAAGTCCAATTAAATTATCTAAAAATTACTGAATTTATTTCGTAAATTATTTACGCACGAATAAATCTGTTACCTTTTGTAATCTGGATCAAACAAAAGGAAGTTTGTCTTTCGGAAAATAATTAAGTCAAAGTACTCCCCTTAATCAATTCTTAATCATAACTTGAGACGTCGCAACCAACGGTGTTAAGTATCCAGATGCCAATATCGTAGTCAAAGAAAGTAATCATTAAATTCTATTCTAGCTTTGTAAAGAAGAAGATAACAAGTTTTAATTTAAACTTAGTACTTAAATTCAGTTGAAACTTTACTCTATAAGTGAAATTCTTTAGAAACTTGCTGTCTGAAATAGCTGAAAATAAGTGATAAAATGACTTTGAAATTGGTTAATAGTACGTACCTACTACCTACATTATCTAGCACCAGAGTTTTAATTTGAAATGTTCAGATACTAGTATTTTTAAAAACCTATTTTTAATAAATTTTATTTTAACGTTTTTCGGTCCGCTATACTTTGATAACTGACTCCATAAACAAAATAAATTTAAGTTACAAATTGAATTTCTGACCCGCATTTTTAGACATAATTCCGGAATACGAATTCAGCAAGGATGTTTATGAATTTTTGACCAAAGGCAATATTGTATTATAATTCAATGATCCCGAGAAGAATTGAAAAAGGTTCTGCCAAACAATTATTGTACCCGCAACAATAAAATAAAAGAAAGATGTTTTATTTTAGAATAAATCTAATTTTGAAAGGCAGGACATGAGTGCTTTCACTCAACGTATTTATTATTTTCTATGGCGTGTTTTGCTGCTATTTCTTCAGTACTTATTCTTTTCTATTTTTTTCATGAAGTTTAATTACGTATTTTTTAAAATTATTTTCTAAGATTCTAGTAAAAAAATTAAAGGACCATTTGTTTTGACGTTTATTTTTAACTAAAATAACGGTTATTGCGTTGCCGTGTTTGAAGTCGCGGGTTCGATTCCAGACGAGGTACTTCACATGCGATCATTGGCTGGAGCTGAGGCATAATACTGATCATATTGTTTTCATGTAAAAAACTATCAAAATACACTACATCCGGTGTAGGTACTAATGCGGTTTCTATTACCACTAGAAAAAAACGAGAAAATTTAAAACCTTTAGCAAATGTTGGAATGAACTACTTATTTTAATTAAAATATAAATATATAAAAACTTGGATTACATAATTTCGAACGGGTGGTGGCCCAGTGGGTAGCGTCGCGGTCTCTGAGCCCAGAGATCGTCTATTCGAATCCCCACTTCGACACGACTCGATTCCTATTTTCAAGCACAAGCCGCTAAAGCTTTTTTGAAAATAGTATTTACAAATTGAAATATGTGCAAATATCATAAGATTGCATAGATTTAGTTTTAAAAAAAATATATATATATAAATAAATTATTTTATGTGGTCGCCCTCACAAATTTTCCTTAAAAAAGTAGGCAGAGACGACAAAACAAAATACGACATTTTATTATATAATTAAGTTTCAATTAATCACATAAATATAATAATGAATTAACGCATTAATTAAAAAATAAGATAATGAATTCATACGGCTAAACTCTATTCAATATGCAATACAATGATTTTTTTGCTTTTAAAAAGGCACAATTCTGCGAGTATGTCCAATTTATCGAATGGATAGAGTGCGGAAGCGCACATTTTCTATGCGGAAGTAAGTAGAAAGTCTTTTGGCGCCAAAAGGAAACGCTTGTTGCGCTCTTCCGGTCTTCCTAGGAATATAAAACTCTTTTCTCACTCAACAATCGCTGTTTCCGTTTCCGCTGTTCTGGAAGAAATGGAACAAAGCGCCAAGTCATGCAACAGGAATTGTGAAATATGAATAAAAAAATATACAATAAATTATGATTTACTACGCAAGATAACCCTTTTGTTCTAGGCATTTCTATTGTTAAAAAGAAACAACCTTTTCCCCATTTAAAAATAAAGAAATTGTGAGGTACAAAATAATAGGGCGCCCCAAACAACTAAGACAGTATATCCATATTATATTATAGTATAGTTTATGACAGGTCTGGCCAACCTAAATTGCATCCCGGGCCGCATTGACGGCCTAAAATATAAAAAAACAAAACGACAACCAGATGTGAAAAGAAAACACGCATTGAACCATCAGCAAAAAATGTATTTGTGTAGTAATCAACATAAAATTGTTTTAACAATAATTTTATTTTATTTTAACAATGAAAATTATTAATTAAGACACATTAATCAAACAATATTACAAATAAAACCAATAATCAATGACTACTCCTTTCAGATTCTTTACGCTTACTTAATTTTTAAAACAATATTACAAATAAAACCAATAATCAATGACTACTCCTTTGAGATTCTTTACGCTTACTTAATTTTTCTAAATCTATTTCAATACTTGAAGTTGCACACCTTGACTGGTATTCCAGATTTACGTCTGTTATTGACGCCCTATTTTTATTTTTTTTTATATTTCATTTTTTTAACAAAAGCTTCACAAACTTATGCAAATCCAAAGGTACTAATCGCTGAAAAATCAAATTGCTGAAAAATATCTCTAGTCCAGTCAAATAGTGTTTTTATTAGTAAAGTTCTGGGGTAGTTTTGATTTCTTCAATTCTGTATGTTTTTGGGGTGCTGAATCCGAATCTGAGGTTTCAAGGTGAAAAAAATCATCACACATGATCGCGGGCCGCGGGTTGGCCATACCTGATTTATGAGATAAGATAAAACAAGGTAACCTACGCGTAACACATTAGTTCTATGCGTTTACATCGTACCAAAATGTTACATAATCCAGTCAACGAATTATCAGAACGAAGTGTAGAGGACTATGAGATAGGAACAACTTGACTCAGGGATAGGTTTAGGGTCCGTAAGAGGTACTAAATGTACCCGATTCTAAAAGGTGTGCTAAATGGGGGGGGGGGGGGGACCCCGGACGGCCTTAAATTTTGACCTTTTTTGAAATCTGGTTTTACAGAAAAAAGATTCATAATTAAAATCATTGTCAAATGTTATCGGGACATGGTGCCTTCAGAAAATATTCATATCGATTCAAAAAGAGGGAAAACGATTTTTGTCCATACGATGAGTTCTCAAGACGTCCCCCATATACTGTATGACTGTCGGATGTTTGACGCTGAAAGGCTCAACTGCATCCTCCACTGCGCGCAGTACGGAGTCAGTCTCGACAAACCGGAGGAGGTTCTGGGGAATGAAGCCACTGCTGAAAAGTACATAGAATATCTGAAAACCTTGGTCTTAAAAATGAAAAAAAATCAACAAAGGGGTGTAGATACTGTACACAAGAACTAGGGAAAAAATATTAAAAAATTGGAAAAAAACTTTGTAAGTTAAGCAAAGCAATGATAAAAGGAACAAAAAAAATCATTGTCATCATCATCATCATGTCAGTTCGAAAAGGTCCACTGCTAGACATAGGCCTCCCACCGCCGCGCCGTATCCACTCCTCCCAATCCTGCACCGTCCCCATCCACCGTCTTCCAGCAAACTTCTTGATATCGTCCACCCAACTCATTGGTGGACGTCCTTGAGGCCTCCACACCGGAACACGTTTCGTCCATCTGTCGTCCGTCATTCTGGCTATATGATCAGCGAATTTCAACCTCAACCAAGCTATTCGTTCTACCACTTCGCAGACCTTTGCTTGGTAAAATATAAAATATTTCAAATGAAATGTACTATATTTTGACATAAAATAAAAATTCAACCGTTGTTGAGTTATTAAATAGACCATACTTTATTATTATAAAAAAACTACATTTTTTTAATTTTCGTAAAGTAAATTTTTTTGATTGGGAACCAGACATCGCGACCATTTTAATACGAGTCTAACACGACTTGATTCCTATTTGCAAGCCTTGAAAAAGTTTTACATTTTTAACGGAACGAAATACAATGAAAGCTTTAATATAAAAAAAACGAATAATTTCAATTACGTTTTACGTGAGATTACCATCCCCGAGTAGATTTTGGGGTAAAATTAAATATTTACCTTCTAGTTAGCGGCGAACTCGCGTCTTCGTGTTGAATCAGCGGATATGACGTCACGCGCGATGAGACGTGTGTCTATGGTAAAAGACGCCAATCATTTCTACATTATCATCGCTCCAATTTCAAATTTTGTGTGTCGTGTCTCTTTCACGCACGCATAATCATTTACGAGAGAGAGAGAACGATATACGACACATAGTAATGAGGATAATATAGTCATGCCTGTCGTTTCAAATCTGTGTGGAAAATAATTCGGCCAAATAGAAACGTTTATGTTTAATAAAAAAATTATGGTGCTTTCGAAAGCCACCCCATTACGTAATATTTTATGCACATAAATTTTCCTTCTAACTAAAATTTCAAATCTTTCGAAAACACCCAGCCAGTTTTGTTAGAATAACATTGATTGAATGCCAAAATTATTTTATTTACGTTTATTTGGTAGTTTTAGAAGTGAGATTACAATAAGAGTTTTATATTATTAATATTTATAGCATTAACTTTGTGGTCTAACATTTTAATATTATGTTAATAAAAATTTGTATAAAACCACTCACTGACTTTTATGTCTACCGATTTCGAGACGTAGCCCGTCTCTTCGTCAGGACAACAACACTACATCAACATGCTTAAAATTAACCCTTGGTGGTGGCGTAGTGAAGCATGTGTCCATCTGCACGTCGATTTTAAATTTTTGTAAATCTACTATGGTGAAGGTGTGTAGTGATATTTGCATGTTGGTGTAGTGTTGTCCTGACCAAGAGACGGTTTACGTCTCGAAACCGGTAGACATAAAAGTCGGTGAGTGGTTTTATACAAATTTTTATTTACATAATATTAAAAGGTTTATAATTTGCTTTGCGTGTAAAATACATAATATTATTTGTAAAAACAAGAACTGGTAGAGTGAACCAATCAAAATTACTGTTTTTAAAAAAAAACAGGTGAAAAAAAAATGGAATTTTTTGATTATTTTTTCAGCATTTTTTTCAGTGGATGAAAGGATCAAAGAGAATTTTTCATAATGTCCATGTCTGGCCTTACATACGTATAACGTATCTACTATCTACCTTATCTGTACTAGGGTCAAATTTAACCGTAATCTTTTTTTGATATACGATAATTAATTATTACTACTACTACTACTACTTTTTCTTATCCGCACCCAATGGTGCATAGGGCATTGCATTGAAACACCAAGTGCAATGTATCTTGATCATTTATTAATTGCATTGTATCTTGAACATTTATTAATTCAGTTTTACAAAATGAATGTTTCGTTTATCGAATAGTTTTTCTGACGATTTTAATCGCCTTATTCTATGTACCTACACATAAAGCCCACTCTATCTCAGCAGTTATTAAACGGTTATCCCACTTAAATATTGGCCAGCTCATAAAATAATCACGCGTACAAGGGTTAAAATCGTAAATCAGATTTATTACAAATTCTTATCTAAGATACTTAGGATCATCTTCCAAAAAGTTCCAAAGAGCCGCGATTTAGCCTCTAGAAAACTCTAAAAATATACTTTTTTGGTAAATGACCAAAGATTTAGTTATCAGCATTAAATTTCTTGAAGTTTTCGATGAAACAATTTAGAATTTCAGACAGTTATTAGAAGCACTGAGTCAAGTAGTAACATTGTATTTTATATCCTATCCAGGAAACATTTATTTTTTATTACCGACCTACCGCCCACGTAATCAAGTCGATAGCTTTAGCAAGTTTAACTATCGAGACGTTTTACTCTTTAGATTATGCTAATAAGGCCAAAGTAACCTTTTTACTAGCAATAAAAAAGACGTAGTAAATATAAAAACAAGTTTAGGTATTCAAAATTATTAAAACACAATACTATAATAGTTCGTATGAATGTATTCCGCTATGGTTTATTTTTATAAATTACAATGATAACATACTACGTATGCCTCCCGAGAGCCTTAACCATGCTTGCCTATTTTACAAGGCATCAGGTTCTCGGCGTCCTGGCCGTCCACTGTTGACAATTCGTCGGCAGTTTGCGTCAGAGCTGCGGGACGTGGGCTTGACTTGGGAGGATGCACGGGAGCTAGCGGCCGATCGCTTGGCCTGGAGGCAGTTTGCGGATTCCATATGCTCCACAGGGAGCGGATATGGTATGATGATGATGATGACAATGATTTAAAGTAAAGTCTCTAGGAATGAAAGTTAAACTGTATGGGGCGTAGTAAAAAATATCATTATCATCATCATTCTATATCCGCTCCGTATGTGGAGCATATGGATTCCACAAACTGTCTCCAGGCCAAACGATCGGCCCGCAGCTCTCGTTCATCCTTCTAAGTCAGGTCCAAGCAAGGTCCACCGCTCTGACGCAAACTGCCGACGGATTGTCAACAGTGGACGTCCAGGACGCCGAGAACCTGATGCCCTGTAAAATAGGCAAGCATGGTTAAGGCGTTAAGACGTAAACTACCATTTATTCTCCCTGAGGGGGGATAACGAATCCACCATCGACCCGCAGCTGTTATAGAGTCCTGGGGAACTCTCTTTCAGCTGCACATAGAGGAAAAATATTCTACTGTTTTATCTACTCTATGCAGTTCAGTGAGGAGGGAAGAGGATATATTTGTATCCCCCCCCACTCCTCTAAAGTCACCCCCCTCTGTATCTCCGTTTATTCTCCCAAGAAAAAGTAATTGTTCGCTTCACGGGCGTGTGTAGTGATGAGCGTGTAGGGCAACCACGCTGGTTGCAGGTTCGATTCCCAACGCCAACGAGGTCAATGTGAAAATTAATTTAAATGTGATTTTTTATAAAATACATTTAATTATATATTATAATGGCTTAGGCTTGAATCGAAGAATAAGAGAAGCAATCTTGCCTTCATGTAATAAATTATCGAGATTTACGTCACTTGGTGTACCAATGCAGTGCCCTATGTATCATTAAGTGCAAAGAAGGGAAAATAGCAAATTAAAAAATAATAATAAGAAATTACGTACGTGTCGCGTCGTAACAAAGTAATTCAATAATGTAATAATTAAATTGGAGTATATTTTCAACCCTTCGAACGAGAATTTAAACGAACAAGTGACATTCTCCACTTGAAAAATACTACCGTGTCTGAGGTGTCCAGTTACTCACTACGTCACTTACTACGTCATCAATAGGCATCTACGTCATCACTGTATATCTAAGACACACGTTTCGCGTATTGCCCTAAGTGCTGGAGTGTTTAGACGGTGAAATTTGATAATAAGTGGCGTTATGAAATTAACCTTAGGCAGCGTATATTTTTAGAACATTTGTATGGAAACGTCCCTTCTAGTAAATTCTTGTTCGAAGTTCCAACCTACATATTTCCAGATATAAAGAGAACTTATATAAAGTAGTGAATGGAAATTTCAAGTGATAAAAGGGGAACAGTTTCTTTTGGATTTGGAAGTTGTTGCTTATTTTGTACTTAACTAACTCGAGGATTCTCCCGGATGAAGACCATTGTTATAATTTTGCCAAAGAAAACTAATGATATTGAGCACAAGGTACTGATGCGAAGAAATAATGAGGGAAAGTTTTTGAAATGTCATACTATACACCACTCACAAAGAAGACAAAACAGCCTTAATTTTTTTTTTAAAAAAGGATATTTTTTCAACTGAAATCAGATTTAAGATGCCTATATTACGTCGAAAAAGAATTTCAGGGAAGTGCCATTCCACACATAAACAAAATTACCGTGTCTAGGTGTCTAGTTACCCAGTATGTCACTGACTACGTCATCAATAGGCATCTACGTCATTACTGGACATCTACGGCACACGCTGGAACTTTATAATAAGAGGTGTTTCGAAATAAACCCTAAATATCACAAAAAAGGAAAATATTTTCTTTTTTGTATGTCTGTAAAATTCCAAATACGAAATAAATAAGTAAAATTAATAAAAAAATAAAAAAATATTTATTTCCTTGTACACGTATACGTGTAGGACGAAACTCGTGGTAAATAAGATCTTATTTCGAGAATTTAATTTAAATTCGGTGTAATTCTTCATTACGAAAACATGAAGCTTAAGATTCCCCCCGGAAACGGAAACGATAGTCAGAGTAAAACCACAAATGGGACAATTATAAACCGGGTTTAAGTATTTAATTATCCGTTCCTAATAATTCTAGAGTAGTTCTGGCATTTAGGTACAGATGGAACTTTACCCCTACAAAACATCGAAGCCAGATTCAAACAAAGTTCAAAACTCAGTTTTCAGAAGGAGGGCATAGCGTTGTCACTTGAACGCGATTTTGAAAAAAAAACAGTGTAAGCTGTTTACTTTAACAATTAATATTACAAAACTAAATTTGTTTTTTCGACAAAATAGTCAGCTATCTTATTTGACCCCATGGATGCGATCAAATGAGTCACCCAAAAGCGTTTATTATTATAAATAATAATATGAAAATGATGTTTTTCTTCTTGTGTGCTGTTGCTGTCTCCCTTCTACTCGGACGCATCGGCCGATGGAGTGGAAGAGAGATAGATGCGTCACAAGCCGAACGCTTAGGCCGATCGTTCCTCTCTATCGCTTGTTCCGCGCTCTCGCTTGCACACTCGGCTCAGGTGGAACGTGACAATGAGTCATGCTTTTTCGGGTGTGCAGCCGGCGTTCATCGATTTATTAGACGTTATCACGTCAAAAAGATTATAACATCCCTGCTTATATAATTATAATGAAAATACGAATACACGTGGATACTTGATTAAAGTAATGTCCCAGGAGATTAGAATGTGGAATTAGATTTTCATATTAGAACGAAATTTGAATAGTTCCTGAATGAAAATGAGTTTCGTCTCTACCAACGTTCATAATTATTTATTTGTTACTAGCGCGAATTCTCGCAGTAACTCAAAACGTATCAATCCTGTAAACAATCGAATTTTTTTACAAAATTTTAATTCAACAACATATTGACACTATCAATATAAAGCGGTGTCAATATAAACTATCAATATAATTGGAAAATGGAGGTTGGTTGGGTAGAGATAAACAAAATTATTAAACCATAGAGATAATCATTAATTGACAATTTTACATTTAATTCAAAACACACATGGATCCATTGTATGTAGGTAAATAATTAAGAAAAAAAAAAGTAAAATTAGTCCTCGGCTCGGGTCACCCCGGCGAGGATAAAATTTATTTATTTTACTATTTTTAATATTTTTCGTTAATAAATGAAAATCAACGAAGAAGCCGGGTTTCCGGTCTGGTGGTTAAAGTTGTAGAACTAGAATCCCTAGTTTCGAACCCCACTCCACCGCAAATTATTTCTTACTGACATTTTCTGACACTCATTTCAGACTGTGGCAAGTTTCCCCGTAATTAAATTATTTAGGTTTATCATAAGAAATCAATTTTTTCAATTTGAAAAAATAATTAATATATTTTTTTAAGAACTAGATGTTTATGACGTTAACGCGATCTTTTATCACTTTCACTACCACTGAATAGCTTTTGACAATCGTATAACACGATGTCCCAATGGTTTTTTAGATTTGTTTTCGGCATTTACGTAAAAGATCGTTTAATAAGCCCATTGCTTGACCAGAGCTTTTTTGATCATCATATTCTATAAATTAAAAATATAATTAAAAAAAATAATAAATGTCAACGATCTTTGTTTTGTAATCTTAGGAAATATTTACGTTCTTATTTATTTAATGACGAAACATTTTGACTTAAATTTAAGGACGGATAAAAGCTACGGATTTTGTATTGAAATATATCAACAATAACTATATTTCGGAGAAAAAGTAAAAAACTTTAACAAGAATAATGTTGCCGTTTTGAGAGGAAATACGAATGATGGAGTTCTTTCGACTTCGTACGTAATTTAACTTGCAAGTTTAAGTAAGTTGAATCCCAAAGAATGGAAGATTACCGTGTAAGATCAACAATAAGAAGGAAAAGGGTTGGATAAGAGCACTCTGCTACTGAGTAATCAAATGAAACCTCTCAACTGATAATTGATGAAACCTTACATCGTGTTTGATCCGAAAAAAGGAAAAATTACAAAGATAATGGAAAAAGGAGGTCAACGTTTCTTAAAGCAAAATAATGCAGTGGTTACAAAAAGGATATGTAACCTTGTTAAATAGTTGTCTTCTCTCTAAAATTTACAGAAAAACACATCATCATCATCACCATCATAAACATGATAAAAATATTCTTTCCCTATATGGAGCATATGGATTCCACAAACTAAACATACGAATTAATGTATTTTTCTCAATTTTTAATTAGAAAACATAAACTTTTCTTTGCTTTATCCGCACCTAATTTGGTACACCAAGTGCAATGTATCTTGAACATTTTTATTGCAAATAATAAAAAATAATGCTTAATAATACCATTGATATTCTCATGTTACGTTCACTGTGCTTTGCGTAAGACTTATCGTCTTGCATTATGCAATACTTTATGTACCAATAATAATAATAATCGGCTAACTTATATAGCGCAATTTTTGTGAAAAATCTTTTTACAATTAAAGATACCTGTAACTTGAGCAGACTAGGGCAATTAAGCATTTTGGGAACTTGTATGTGAGAATTTGTATATTTGGGAAGTATGTTTACAAGAGACGGAAATGTGGATAAGGACATTGAGAGGAGGGTTAGTGCCGGAAACAGAGTTAACGGTGCCTTGAAATCGATAGTGGCAAATAAGAACTTATCGAAAGAAGCAAAATTGGCAGTACACAACGGAGTTCTGGTACCAACCCTTATGTATGGTAGTGAAGCGTGGTGTTGGAAAAAGAAGGATGAAAGTAAATTGAATGCTGCTTAAATGCGATCTCTCAGGCAAATGTGTGG